>JARYGA010036222.1:0-29206 GCA_030545235.1 Helianthus tuberosus
TATCCGGCCCAGACGAGCAGGAGACCGAGCCCAGCGCTGAAGTTAAATCATTCCATTCCTTTTTCTCCGACTCCGTATCCAAATCATGTTGCAAAAGCCATAAACCATCCCCGCAAATTCTATCACTCACACTGCAATTCTTGACCATCTCGAGCCGAAATAGATCAGGAAATTTTTCTTTAAACGGGGTATCAAACAGCCACGGATCCAGCCAAAGAGGATGTTCTCGCCCGAGCCCACAATACCTCGAAAAAACTTCCGAATCGGAAAATTCTCCACAATCGGCTTCTCAAGCAGGGAGGCAATATTACACCAAACTCCCCCCAAAGTTTTCTTGCAAGGAAGAAAACCCCAAGCGAACCCACCGGAATGGATAGCCCCGACCACCTTAACCCATAAGTTCTCTTTTTCCGTTTTGAATCTCCAACCCCACTTAACAAGGAGTGCCGAATTAACCTCCTTAAGTTTATGCAAACCCAACCCTCCGAATTTCTTAGGCGAAGCAACTCTATCCCAAGCTACCCAATAGAGTTTTTTAACACCATTCGTGCCCCCCATAGGAATTTTCTGATAATGCCTTCAAGATCCTCCAGAACTTTGACAGGAGCGCGATAGAGAGACAAAAAATAAGAAGGAAGACTTTCGAGAACTGACCGAATTAACGTAACTCTTCCCCCTATGGAAAGCAAAGAAGCTTTCCACAATGACAACCGCTTCTCGAAGATATCATACACCGACCTCCAGTTGTTAATTCTATTCATGTACGCCCCTACCGTTAGCCCCAAATATTTAAACGGAAATTTTTTTGCCTTGCACCCGATCAAGCCTGCCATATCCTCTACAGTGCCATCATCCATCCCAAGCCCAAAAATATTGGATTTCCCAAAATTAATATGCAGCCCGGAACAAGCATGAAAACACCTCAGAATTCTCACCACATTCAGGACATTTTCCTTATCCCACTCCCCTAGAATGATAGCATCGTCGGCGAAGAACAAATGAGATAACGAAGGACCATCATTAGGAAGGACCACTCCCTTAATAATACCCAAATCACAAGCCCTTGAGATCAAAGACGACAACGCATCCATAACAATAACAAACAGAAAAGGGGATATTGGGTCCCCTTGTCGCATCCCTTTGCAGCACTTGAATTCGAAAGTTGGAGCTCCGTTCACCAGCACCGAAGCTCTAGCCGAAGAAATAATGCCTCTAACCCAAGCACACCACCTACTCGAGAAGCCCATTTGCGATAAAATATCCACAACGAAGTTCCAGTTGACGTTGTCATAAGCTTTTTCAAAGTCTATCTTAAAAAAGAAAACCTTCTTCTTAGCCTTTTTAACCCAACTGTGGACTTCATTAATGATTAACGGACTGTCAAGAATAAACCTTCCACCAATGAAAGCTGATTGGGATGGAGAGATAATCGAATCCAACACCTTTTTCAGCCTATTAGCCAAGAGTTTCGAAATGACTTTATTGATAATCCCAACTAGACTAATAGGGCGATAATCCTTTAGACCAAGAGGATCTTTAATTTTCGGTATCAGAGCTATAAACGACGAACTGCACCCCAAGTTAATCATCCCAGACTCATAGAAATCACCCAATATATTATAGAAGTCATCCTCAAGAATGGACCAGAAGTGCTTGACAAACCGAAAATTAATTTCGTCAGGTCCAGGGGCCCTGTCGTCCCCACAGTAAAAAACAGCGGCTTTAATTTCCTGTCTGGAGAACTGAGACTCCAACACTTGGGCTTCATCGACAGACAAACGTTTAATGCCAGGACAAACAAGGCGAGGGCGAATCTCCCATGGCTCCGCGAATTTGTCCCTAAAGAATCTAAAAACCTCCTTCTTCACCAACGACGGTTTAGACACCCAATTCCCATCAACCTCCAACCCATGAATAACATTAGACGCCTTTCTCCAATTGATCATAGTGTGGAAATACTTTGAATTTTCGTCGCCATCCTTGGCCCACCTAATCCGAGCCCTTTGCTTTAAATCCCTGTTCTTTCTAACCTCCTCTTCTTTCAACTTCTTTTTGCATTCCAACATGATCCACTCCTCCTCCTCACTCAACTCTCTAGAATCCATCACAAGTTCCAAATTTTCAAGATCTGATAAAGCCATAGTTACCTCTTCGGAATTTTTAGCCAATATATCGTCCCTCCACTATTTTAACCTTTGTCTCAGGTTGCCTAATTTCTTCATAAGAACAATGTCAGGAGGACCACTAACAGCTTCACAACCCTTTAAAGCCCTAACAACCACTTCCTCGAACCCCCCATCCCGATCCAAGAATCGAACACCCGAAAGGGCTTAGCACCAAAGTTGTTGTTAACCGAAGAAAAAATTATGGGGCGATGATCCGACAAAAAAATAGACACCGCTTCAACTCTCGCTTCAGGCCAGGCATTGAAAAAATCGGAATTAACCAAGAACCTATCCAGCTTGCTCATCTTCCTGCCATCAGCTGAAGCATAAGTGAATCTACTGCCAATCATATTGTACTCCTGTAACCCAGCCTCAAAAATAAATGAATTAAAATTGATGGCACAAGCGTTCTTAAAAGAGCAGTTCCTTTTCTCCTCCCTAAAGCGAACCGCATTAAAGTCTCCCGAAACAACCCATAAACCGTCGAAACTCGATATCAGCTGAACCAGGGAGTCCCACAGGGCTTTTTTAGCAGGGACCCCTTGGGGAGCATAGACGTTTAAAATATTAATCACAGTCCCTGTACCCAAAAGCTTGCCCCTCACCAGAAGAAAATTCCTGTCTTTCATACCACCTATATGACAGAACATCGACTTATCCCAACAGCAAGCCAAACCCCCCGACAAACCTACAGAGTCCACACTCTCAAAACCAAAATTGTTGTTACCCCACAAACCGACAAAATCTGATTAAGTTACCGAAACCCTCTTGGTCTCTTTAAGAGAGATAAAGGAAATACCATAATTAGACTTTAGCTTCTTAACCCACCCCGCCTTCTCAGGACCCCCTAGACCGCGAATATTGAAGGAGAGAAAATTCACAGGTCCAATACATTAATACCTGGCTTCCCGAAGATATCCTGCATCAGATCTGAGCGGTCCTTAAGATTCACCCCTAGACGGGCGCCAATATTCACCGTCGCCTCTACCTCCTTCTGGATGTTTACCCCTGCTTCCGAGTGAGTCATATTCGAACAACCCGGTACCTGAGCCTCTGATTCCAAGGAATCCTTAACCGAAGTCTCTGATAACGAACCATCACCCATATTACGATTCAAATCCAGAGCAGGAGTTTGCACTTTAGACGTATCCAGATCCTGAGCTTCCTCTTGAGCGGTTGCCGGATACAGTGGAGGCGATTTAAAAGAGAAATACTCGTCCAACTGGTGTCTGCACCTCTTTTTAGGCCTCAAAACTGAAGGCGATGAGCACTGTCCCTTATCTTTCCTGGACTGGGCCATTATCTTGGGCTTCTTAAATCCAGTTCTCTTTATACCCCCATTACCCACTTTAAAACCTGCTTCACTGGGCCCACCGGAATCTATCCAACCGGTCCCTATAGACTGACCCGACTCCGAATAAGCAAATCTATTAAAATCCGCCATAACCACCTTCTCGGGCCCCACCTCTTGTGTCGAATCATACTGTCTGTCCAATTTATCGTGTAGAACGTTACCCTCCTCGAGGACAAACCCGCCGCCAATTTCTCTGTCCTCATGCATAGGATCAGAATCTGCAGGGGGAGAAACCACCTTAACACCTTTAGACTTTTCATCTACCCCCCTCTCTACCTTCTCGAAAGTATCTTCGTTACCCACACCACCGGAGCACTGCAGGTTCACCACCGGCTGGGACGTCTTCGGCCTAGAATCAGCAGAGCCCGATACATCCAGGCAGTCTGGCACCCAGACTTCATTCTCCTCCTCAACCCAAATACGATAAGATTTCATGTTCCATCTCAGAGTAACCGAATCAAGGATCCTACCTGCTTCCCCAACTAAAACTCCTATACTACAAACCGAAACATCCAGATCTTCTTCAACACTTTTAGGGGCATGCAAAACTTTACCAAACAGTTCGCCAATTTGGACCATAACATCCGGCTCAAACAAGTGAAGCGGGATGCCACTCATTCTAATCCAAGCGACCCTCTCAAAAGGGAGCGATTGCCCGTTCCAGGGATCCAACCTTGAGAACCAAGGACCCCAAACAGCCTTCGAATCCAAAAACTTGTTAGCCGAATCAACATCATGGAAAGAGATAAGCAGGGACAAACCTCCTAGGTATTGAATGCTTGCCACAGAAATTTTAGCAATGTTAAGAAGCTTATCGAAGTCCACTAATGTCTCTAGGTCCACCGTCCTCCCCACTAATGCAACTCCGACCTGACTTTTAAACGCACACGTTCTGTCCGGCACCACAACGTATTTACCCGGCTCCTGATACTCTTCTGTTTGCTTCATCTCCTGGCCCCTGAAAGAACCATACCCACCAGAAGAATTCCCCACCACATCACTATAACTCCTGACGTCCCTGAGAACAAACGGTCTTCCTCCTAGAACTTCACCAGCGGTCTTGCTTTTACTTGTCCTGACCTCCGGCTGACCCTCCACACCAGCATTTTCCAACGCAAATCTAACCACATTGATTTTCAACCTGTTCTCACCCAACTTCACCCCCGAGAGACTCTTCACAAATTCTTTGTTGTCTTTAATATCTTTGAAGCTTACAAAACCGAATCTGCTGCCATATTTATCTCTCTTCTTTGCGATGTAAGTACCAGCAATAGCCCCAAACCTTTCCAAACCTTTCCTTAATTCCCAAGGAGTGCACCCTTCAGGAAGGTTTGAAACGAACAACTTCGTAATATTACTGACAGGAGGATCCATGAAACCAACCGACACCTCCTAACCAAGGACACAACTACAAAGAAGTGTTAATGGGATTCGAACTGGTCAAGCTACGCTAACAGGATAGGAGCGACCGGTATCAGACCCACTAAGCCCACTCGTAGAAGATCCGGCAAGGAGATGAAAAGACGCCGCCGTAACAGAGAACACAGACGAATACCCTTCCCGAGAGGCGAATGGAAGAACACTACGAAGGATTAGGGATAAAGGTCAAGCCCGAGAATGGCGACCTCACACTCTAACCCTAGCGTACTGCCGACGTCGAGCCTCCGGCGAAGAGGGAAACGAAACGACGAAGCGACGTAGAGAGAAGAAAGAGATGGAGAAGATATTAAGTCATCATCATCACGCGTACAGAGAATTAGGGGACTATTTTTTCATCAATATTATTAATTTATCAAAAAGAAAAAAAATCAAAGATGAATATAAGGCAATCGACCGTTTATCAAGCATTTGAATATTAACCAACCATAATGAGTGGCTAAATTTTTTATGGTTTCCTTCAGGTGAAGGATTCTTGCAAGTTAATACTTTTTAGAGTTAATTACACAGATAGACCCTGTGGTTTATAGCTAGTTTCATCTTTGGGTACTAAATTTTTTTTAACAGGTTTAGGTTTTATGGTTTCAATTTTATAACAGCTTTGTGTACTAACACCAAAATTATCAATATAATGACTAAAATACCCTTCCATTCTTTTTAATTTTATCAATGTAGCACCTTTGGGTACTAACACCTAATTTTATTTAAGTTTAAATCAATTTTACAAAATCAATTTTTTCTTATTTTCATCTTTTTATTATATCTCTTAATTAACAAAAAATATATTTATTTTTTATTTATAAATATAAATGAAAAAAGTCAGAAAAAGTCCGCTCCATTTTTTATTTATTAATAATAATACTAGATAAATATCTGACTAATATTATGAATATATAAAAACTCTTTAAAATATAAATTAAATAATGAAACAAATGATATAATAAGTATCTATTAAAATCCATAGCAATCTTGAAAACACACGAATATAATATTTGAAAATTAGTTAAATTAATATATATCAAGATATGTTGCATAATCGAGAAAACTATTTAAAAATAACTACAAGTAATTTAATATATTTTGTAATAAAATCGTAAAATTGTATAATCTAATCTGATTTGTTTGTTACGATCAATTACTTGGCACATTTTGAGACGGTGTGATTAAACCATGACATCTCTCTTTTATTTGTGTATCTATGTGCTTAGTAAACACTTTAGTTCCGATGAAATACAGACTTTTATTATTACTGTTATTGGTTTTATATTATTTAATCCCATATATTTAAAATTACAAAAATTAAAACTAAGTTTTATACATTAAACACGTGTAATACACGGAGTTTTAACCTAATATCTTAATAATAATTTATTTGCACACTACCAACTGTTATTATACCTATTGATTTTTTAATTATTTAAGATTTTGAGCAACTTCTATCGTGCTAAATTATTAATCGTTTCTTAAAAAATTATATAGAAATATTTACTTATAAAAAATAAAAATAAATAAATTGATTTTATGTTAATTAAGAGATATAATAAAAAAAATAAAAATAAAAAAAATAGATTTTGTAAAATGGATTTAAACTTAAATAAAATTAGGTGTTAGTACCCAAAGGTGTTACATTGATAAAATTAAAAAAAAATGGAAGGGTATTTAAGTCATTATATTGATAATTTTAGTGTTAGTACTCAAAGGTGTTACAAAATTGAAACCATAAAACCTAATCCTGTTAAAAAAAAAGTTAGTACCCAAAGGTGAAACTGGCTATAAACCACAGGGTCCATCTATGTAATTAACTCTATTTTTTATGTGTTTAAATTGATTTGTGAACCCGGTAATCTAAGCGTTTTATGCTTGTTACCTATTGATCTGATTGAATAGTTGTAAACAATTGATTTTACTTTAAACTTTGGTTCTTATTCCTTCAATTCCCGAGAGTTCTAGTAATCGGGATATAGGAATTAGGGTTGGTAATTTTAGTTGATTGCGTATATGATAACCTTCCGTTGTGTTGCAACCGAAGTAAGTAGTCTTTAGGTAATCACAACTGATTAATCAAGTTATATAATCATGTCTATGTGATTGTCACAATTAAACACGTAATTAACATTTGCTTTGAATCTGAAATCCGGAGGAACTATTGTTTCTCCATTATATACAACTCGTTTTTAGTAATTTGTAGTTTAATCAAACCACCAAACAATTGAATTTTATATTATTACAAGTAGTTTTTAGTACTTAACTCATAACGCGTTCCACCAGACTCCTCTAGATTGATACCCTGCTTACCTTATCTATTTAAGTTAAATAGGTTTTTGCATGACCCTTACGACAGTTATCAAAACGGCGCCATTGCCGGGGAGTCGTGCGCAAAGTGTTTTGTTTTAAGTTATTTGTTTAAAAATAGTTAAAAAAAACCAAAAATAGTGTTTATTTCTTTATTGTCAAAATTACGTGTGGTTTTTTGTCTGTGTTTGTGCAGGTGAATTCCTATACGTATGCATCATACCCACAAATCTAGGAAATCTTTACCGCTAGTGCTTTATTTGGAAATCGAGAGAACAGTTCGGCAAACCCGAGTTTTTCTTAGAAAGAACAAAATTCTGAAATCTCCAACACCGACATCTAACCCAATGGAGAATTTAGAGAATCCCGATCAGCAAACTGTTCCACAAACCCAATTCTCACCGACTACTACATAACTTTCACCAAACACCTTTATACCATCTCAACCACCACCACAATCAACCCAACCTTTTACCACTCAACTTCCACCAATGCCTCCGCCACCGTTTCCTAACTTGGATAACCTGCCACCACCAATGTCATATCAATCCTCATTTTCTCAACAACCATCCTTCACTCAATCTTTCACCCAACCAATTACCATTCAACACTCTGCACCATACATGAGAATAGTGCAAGATGAGAACCCGATTCCACCGAGCCAAATCGACCCGTTAACTCATCAGCCGCACCGTACATACCAAATCAACAGCCACAATACTAGTCATCCCAACCACAACCTTTCACTTCTAGAGCTTCAGTGTTTGACCAAAGGGATGGTTCGGGGGAATTTGGAGATGGGTATGACGAGTATGATAGTTATGTGGGTAAGCAAGGTGATAGGCAAGTGGTGAATACGTGCAGTTTTGAACGATATAACACATGATATGGGTTTGCAGAAAGAGTAAATCAACATACATCTGGATATCAACAACATGTTCATCAACCTGTGCAAATCAATAACCAGCCGATTCAAACACGACCGATAGATATTCCGTTTCCACCACCGGTGCCTCAAATGTCGGGTCAACAAAGGCCACTCTCGAGAAATCTAATTTCACCGGTCAACAACTTCGAGGGTATTCTGAGACGATATGATCAAGGACCGGTACTGGGGATTGAGAGTCATTTTAAACCCGATATTGCTAACAACCCATCACTGGTTGTAATACCTCTGTTACACGGTCGTTCATTTCAGTTTAGAGCGCAGTCCATCCAAAGTCTACCCAAATACCATAGATTGGCAACCGAGGAACCGTACCTGCATATAGCTGCGTATGATGCCCATTGTAACACTATCGGGGGGCAGGGTTTACTGCTGATGAGGTGAAATTGGTACTCTTCCAATTCACCCTTGAAGGCAAGGAACAAAAATGGTTCCATACCTTGCCATCGGCCTCTATCTTTACATGGACCAAAATGCAACAGTTGTTCCTAGACGAGTTCTACACTCCTCAGAGGACCAGTGATGATAGGGGGGATATCAGGAACTTTCAGCAACAAACTAGTGAGTTATTTCATGAGTGCTTCAATCGTTTCAAGATGTTGTTGAAGAATTTCCCACTCCTCTGGATTGATACCTTTCTTACCCTATCTATTTAGGTTAAATAGGTTTTTGCATGACCCTTACGACGGTCATCAGATAATTGCTTCCATTTGTTCGGTTTTCCAAATCTTTCCTCGTGCCTTATCTTCAAGGAATCGTAAACGCAACCACAGTGAGTGAATCTTACAACTCATTTTTTATTTCATTTATTCATTTTTGGGGTGTATCATGTGCCATGTATCTTTATTTCATTTTTACAAAATTCAAATACGTGCAAGTACCATCATGTGAAAATTATGTGTTATGTGTTTATTTGGTTGTTTATCATTTTGGTGTATTTCAGTCATTTTGGACATCACATCATCGTAGGCTTGTCTGTTCCCCATTACCTATGAGCGGAACTTGACGTAGCCAACCATATGAGGTCGGCTCCACTTGATTGAGCTTAGACCTTGCAGCACACCATAATACCGTGCAACATACATACATTCATTAGCACACCATAATATCGTGCAACATGCATATATTCATTTCAGTTGAGTTGTTTATTGTTTAAGGCTGTGTTATGTGTTGTTTGGTTGTTTATCATTTGGTGCATTTTCATTCATTTTGGATATCACATCATCATAAGCTCGTCTGTTCCCCATTACCTATGAGCGGAACTTGACGTTGCCAACCATACGAGGTCAACTCCGTTTGATTGATCTTAGACCTTGCAGCACACCATAATACCGTGCAACATACATTCATTCATTCGCAAACCATAATGCAATGCAACATACATTCATTCATTGGCACACCATAATACCGTGCAACATGCATACATTTATTGAATCATTTAAGTTGATTTGTTTATTGATTGAGGTTGTGTTATCAGTTGGATATATAACGTACAACATGTTTACTTACATTGGTTAACGCACATTTTCTCAATTAATTAAATTTAAACATAATAATTTTTTAAATAACAATAAGGTTCACTCACCAACCTTTGTTGACCCAAAATCTATTTTTTTACACATGATACACGTGAACAGGCTTGAAGAGAAGTTTGGACATAGGATGGGCATGTGTTAACAATAAACGATTAGTGTAGCTTATTTGTTATGAACAATGTCTTGTGTTTGTAATTGTTTATTTTAATTATTTGTTTTGTGAAATAGTTTTTATGAATTAATGAGTGTTGGACCCAGTATGGCCTTAAACAACTTCTTTTCACGTAATATGGCAAGTGATTTCAGTAGATGTGAAAAAGATGTACGGAAATGGAAATCAGACTTCCAGAAACAAGACCTATAGAATTATCAAGTTTATATCACTTTGAAACAAAATGGTTTACAAGGTGATTGTAAGATTATTATCTAATACAAATGAATCTTGAATTATATGGGTGAGAGGGCAATGGAGTTTTGATGTATGTGTGAATGCTAAGCTTCAAACTCAGTTGTCTTCTGCTGGTCGGGCTTTCTATTTATAGAAGGTTGGGTGCATGAATAAACAATAGTTTATTCATGCAATAAGTCCTGCAAAAAGTGGCCATTTGACATATTCATTGAATCCAACATTCAAGTTGCCTTTTTCATCATGATATCCAATAATGTCAACTTGCTTCGGTAAGTGTGGCAGGATAGAGCTGATTTCAGACAAGTGGGGTATTTCATCAGAATTTCTAATAAACCACTTCATCGGAAATTCTGGTGAACAAATCATTAGAAAATTCCTGATGATCAGAATCGTCAGAAACTGATGATATTTCATCAGAAATATCATCAAATCCATCAGAAATGACCTTCTCTGATAATCCAATTCAGCTCTTGATCAACTTGTGATTCTTTGAAGTAGATGTTGTGCATTTCAGTTGTCCTATCTGATCTTCTTCTTCTTGTTGTGATCTTCAGGACTGTGATATCTTCATAGATCTAGTTGATTGTGATTTTCTTCAATACTTACAAATAAATTTTTCTAACAGTTTCCCCCTAAGTATTGTAAGAAAATGAACCATCTTATGAACAGAAAATTTCCAAACAGTGGAAATATAATACTTGCAAATTTAAACCAGTTACTGATGTTTTTGAAAAACAAATTACATAAAAGAGGAAAATTCAAATGAACAAATTCTTCAATTCAGCTTCACTCTCTTGTGCACGTCTCCTTTCTTTAACTGCTTTTTGTAGGAGATATACTTGTTGCAGCTGACATACATGTCTTTGTACCATTCTCTTGCTTGGATCCATTCTTCAATCATTTGCTCAATTTCTTTCCTGTGTCCCTCCAAGTTCTTTCCTATCTTCTGAAGATGTTCTTGTCTTTTGTTCATGGTTTTCAAGATATACTTTAGAGTTTGATTTGAGTACTTACAGATGTCAACACTTCTGAACAGAGCTTTGTTATTATCATGATCTCTGAAGATTACACCATAGTTATGTTCTTCATTTTTACTTCTCAGCATAATGATGTCTCTAGATCTTGCATCTTCCAATATTTATGAGGGAACCTTTGTCTTTGGTGATCTGACATACACCTTTTTGTTGTGCACATGTTCATAGTTGATGCATAGATCAAAGTCTGAAAAAGTCATTCTTTCAAATAGCAATATTCCAGCCTTTGATATGCCATTTAATGCCCTTCTGACTTCTTTGTTATTTTTCTTTTCCTTTTCATAGTGATCCTTCATAAACAGAATGTCTAAAGGATGCAATTGGTCAGCTATTTCTTCATCAGTCACCTTTTGTTCTTCCCCATTTTCTCTCTGAAGTGTGTATCTGTTTTGCACATGAGTTCCTCCAACATCATCGGTTGCAACTTTCACTTCATCCACCTTTAAAACTCTCCTTACTAGATTCTCATTCTTGGAGTGAATGCTACTTGTCCCTCTTTTTATCCTTTCTTCTCTTAAACCCAGTCTGGTAGGAGACAGTGATCTTGGTTGTTCATCTTCTTTTGTTAAATAATAACTCACCAGATTGTACTCAGGGAATATCATTACATCCCTGGCAATCTATTTAACCATGACAGACTTAGTTTCAGAGATTTTTCTTTTAACAATCTTTGATTTTCTTGATGAATCTCCTTCTTGTTCCCATTCATTCATTGTTTGCATATTCATATATTTACTTATGGCTGAGTCATCTTACAATGTTGGATTTGGGACTGATGCTAGCAATTTCAAATTTGTAATAACCTGAGGTTTTGCAGTTGCTAACCTTTTTAGCATTTCATCTCTTGGGACATTTGGAGGTGGACCCATCATTGTGGTTCCTGTGACAACCCTCACCAAACCAGGTATCCGTACGAATTAATTAATATTTAATTAATGTTTAATTACTGTGCTTGCTTACAATTGTGGTTAAACTGCTACTTGGATTCCGATACATACACGTACATGCATCATACTTTATTGCCGTCACTCCATTATTTACACAGAACTATAGTGACAAACTTGATGCACGAAAGCACAGTAGCACAATGAACGGATAACCCCATAAACATGCTGACATTGCCAGCATCAGACAGGCACTGTCTCTGAGGCCAGTATGAGCCAGGAATAGATTACTACACTAGAAGGGAGTGTAGGGAAGTGAGGATTGTAACGGTGTCACTAGGTGATAGTTATAGTGACCGGATGTGCCTAAAACATGCTCTAATTACAAAATTCTGCACTTTAATACAAAATTCAGCATTTAAGCTAACTAGTAAAGTGCAAGAACATGGGAAAATAATACTAGACACTTTCCAAAGTGTCAGGAATTCATTGTGTCACTAAAACTAATATTAACGACACTTTAAATGCTTATTTAGCACTTTAACGGATTAATATCCAACCGAACAACCGGACTTTACCCGGAACCTAAAACTATTGTCAATGACATTGTTTTTTCTTTTTCTGAGCCAGTTAGGGTCCCCGAATACCCTAACACCCGTTATAACACATAACACACTAGTACCTTAATTTAATCTCATAATTAACATATCTAAGCACTAACTATCAAGTTGGAATCCAACTAAATACCCCACCCCTTATAACCAATCGGTTCCCACTAGGGAACACACCACCACAATTTTTAAATATTTTATTAAGCTATGTCTAAAATCTAGTAAACATATTACTTATTGGATAATACACCAAAATGGGTTATAAGAGTAACCAAGAGATCACCAATCCACTTGCACTAACACTTCAAAATTTTTGTCTTCTCTCCCTCCTTTGATACCTACGGCCGAACCCACACACACAACCACCTCACCATCATTTAACCTTGATCTTGTAATTCCATACATACCCAAAGGTGTTACATATCATACAAGGAGGCTCGGTGCTTACGGAATCACAAGGACCTCTCTACATCGCTATTAACCACCTAGTTTTCGCTTCGATTCTTCCCTAGCCTTGAGCTAGTTGTAAGTGCTTCTAAACACTCTCTTGTTCATATTTGAAGTGGTTAATAAGAGATTTATCGGGTAAAAATCAAGAACATACAAGATCAAATCTAAAAGTCTTGAAGAAAGATGAATATGTTGGTTAAAGAGTAACAAATGGTAAAACATGATAAACCTGAGTTATATGAGCTATAACCTGCTGTAAATAACTTATGACCTGTTGCTAATCATTAATAGAAAGTGCGGTGATCGTACATGTGCGTTTTAGTAACATTTAACCTTTAAGCAGCATGCTGAGTTGTATTTTCAGCCAACTTTAACAGGCTGTAACAGGTCCTTAACTAAACAAAAAATGTATTTTCTGAAGCCTAGATTTATGTACTATGAAATACGGTTCTAATGGCACCGGAATCATAATTTTTGGACTTCGTTTACTATTTTTAAAGCGTCGATTTGTAACAGCAGCTAAAGCTGCATTTTTACAGCAGTGAATGAGAGTCATATTTTTAGTCATAACTTGATTTCTGTGTAGAGTTAGATCATAAAATTTATATTGTAGATGGTCGTTGTTGTCGCCGTGATCCTCCATCTGGAATTTCGTAAATCGGACTCTCGATGAATTTTAAATAAGATATTCCGTGAACTGCAGTCAGAAAAAGGTAAATCTGAATGCAGTCCGGAAAATGATTTTCTATAAAATATTGGTGATGATTTGGACCCCGATATTTTTACACAATAATATTTGGATCGAATAAGACGTTCTGTAAAAATTTGGGAATTTTTGGAATAAGATAACTATTTTATTAAAATACCTGAAAACAGCCCAGTTTTGTGTATTAAAACTGAATCGATATAAGTAGTATTTTGCATGCCTAAATGTCGGGTTGGTTATTTGAGAGTGATCTAACGTGAAATATGTTAAAGAAAATGATACGCTTGTAAGCGTGGACACCTCCAGTTACAGAGGAAACTCTGGCGAAATTTTTCTAGAAACATAACACTTAGAAATATTTTTGGTGACAAGTGTTTATAAATATATTTTTAACTTGTTTTCAAAATATAAATTTCGCCATGATTTTTATTACAAAATAACCAAGTGTCGGAGGTGGATTTTCGTAAATGAAAACTTGTTAAATATATATTGAGAATATATATTTCATAATAAAACGCTTGTGTGCTTACGTGATTATTTTGTGAACTAGAGATATATTATTTTTGGGGTAAAAATAATATTTCTGGAAATATCATGAAAATACGACTCCAAAATAATACCAACGCCCTCACAAATAAATATTTAAGTTACATCGGTATTTTTTATACAACGCGAACTCTAAAATGTAACTTACGTATTTTCGGAAAATACTCTTAAATGTGTATTTTGATAAAGTATTATTTTGGAAATTATATGAAGTAAGATATAATATTTTTGGGAAAAATATGTATATTTTGGAATTAGAATATTTTAGACAAAGTGAATTAAAATATATTTTCAAGTGAGACTTAAAAATATATTTTCGGAAATATAACGTATACAGGTATTAAAGCCCCCATCCTTGGGAAGGAAATACAAAGTAAAATGCTTGAGAAGTATTAATACAGAAAAACTGCATAAACAATTATTCCAAAACTAAATACAATTATTATAACTTGGAATAATACCAGAATCGTAACTCAAAAACATACATACTAAGACAAGGCATGACCCGTTCGTCTAATAGACGTTAGACCTTTGTAGGTAGTCGTGTTTGCCACAGAGATTTGGGTTACGAGTAAGAAGACGCAATACAGTGAGTTTATGCTCCCCCTTTTCTCTTAACTGTTTTCAGTTTTTACACTTCGGGGGTGAAATACATGTTACATTTACTACAAACATTTTATACACGGTATGATTAGCTAAGGAACTTACTACTAGATCACGTGAATGGATAGGCTATTATCGTAAGACCATTAATCCTTGTATAAGGACCGAGAGGCATGAGTGATAGATCTATCGGGTGTTGCGAGCCCCACACATGGGCCAGCGTGTGGCTGCATGTGGTGACTATGTCGTTCTGCCGGAAGGACCGGTACTAAATCCGCGTTACAGGTTTGAGTGCTTCCTAGGCCATGTCACTTATTAATGTATTAGCTACACATTAATTGATCTCTTTTTCCTTATTGCTACATACCAAGAACATACATTTATACAGACATATTCTAACGATTTATACAGACTCACTTACACATGAACTCGCTCAACTTTATGTTGACTTTTCAAACTACATGTATTTCAGGAAACTAACGGATCTGGCACGGTATGCATATTTTTCAAGCTGCGTTTAAGTAAAGAAGTCATCCAGGGTTTAGAAGGTGTAACCTCTTCCTGGACGGGTTACATATCCCTAAACCTAGTATTGTTTAAAGTCTTTTGCTAAGTCTTTATGAACTCAATTAAATCAAGTTAAGGTTTGTAACTTATTTTGTGAATGTTGAAAAGGGGATTTTTCTAAACTTTATTAATGGATGAATATCTCATGTTTTTATCATATAGCATTGTTATGATTGTTGCTATGGTATTAAGAAGTCACACCAAAAAAACCCACGCTTCCGCAAAGCCAGGGTGTGACAGCTTGGTATCAGAGCCTTGATCATAGCGAACTAGGATTCCTTCTCGAGTCTAGACTATGATCACTAGGGCTCTCATGAAAATGTTTTCACAACATGTTTTCATTGCATACACAAAACGTCCAGATCCAGGAAACAAACCTTTTTACAAACAAAAGGCACAAATACACATTTCCAAATTTAAATTTATAATTCAGTCTGAGAGGCTGAGGGAGTAGTCTAGTAGGACTAGGAGGCTCAGTCTGAGAGGCTGAGGGAGTAGTCTAGTGGGACTAGGAGGCTCAGTCTGAGAGGCTGAGGGAGTAGTCTAGTGGGACTAGGAGGCCCAGTCTGAGAGGCTGAGGGAGTAGTCTAGTGGGACTAGGAGGCCCAGTCTGAGAGGCTGAGGGAGTAGTCTAGTGGGACTAGGAGGAGTAATCTGAGAGATTGGGAGATTTTAGTCTGAGAGACTGGAAAGTTCAGTCTGAGAGGCTGGGAGGTTAGTCTAGTGGGACTAGAAAGTTCATTCTGAGAGGCTGGGAGGTTAGTCTAGTGGGACTAGAAAGTTCAGTCTGAGAGGCTGGGAGGTTAGTCTAGTGGGATTAGAAAGTTCAGTCTGAGAGGCTGAGAGGTTAGTCTAGTGGGACTAGGAGGATCAGTCTGAGAGACCAGGAGGATCAGTCTGAGAGGCTGGAAGGATAGTCGGAGAGACTAGGGAGTTCGGTTTGAGAAACTGGGAGGATAGTCTGGGGAAGACTAGGATGATTACTTGCTTACATTAATTGAGACTTACATGCTTATTTGATTTAATGTTGATATACGTGCATATGTGGTAGTTATTCGCATACACTAATTGTTAGTAACTACTATGGATATACATGTTACGCACCGTCACACCTGTCACTTTAATTAGAGAACGAGTTATCAGACATTGATAACCCTACGACCACCGCCACAGATAATGAGACTACATCTGCGCCAGAGACAATTACGTCAGATACTGAGAGTGATCCTGATATGCTGACTAAGGGCAAGGACGACTTCTAACAGTCCGGGCTACCAGATTTTGGTGATACTTCATCTTTGCTGATGGTTTCTCTGACAAGAATCTTTCTGTCACTCTTGTTTCAATCCATGACTACTCCATCACTGGTCATCCCAATGATGGACACACCATGGCTCCAATCCTCGATGATGCGCCTCCTGTGGACATCTCTACTGAAGGTTGGCTACTCAACAACAATATATGACTACGTTGGCATGCTTACCGATGGTCCGCCTGCCGACGCCCATGATGATAGAAAATTAGACGAGAACACTGTTACTAACTTTACTTCTTAAGACCCCTGTTAACAAGCCATCATCTGATTCTAGCATGCATTCAGACTCCTTTGAGTATGTGATACCTGCAACCTTACCAACAGCTGGAGTACAGCATTCTACTACTGACACAAGACGACGATGACATGGCTGCTGCACTATCACCTGCTCGAGGCACCACACCGTTACACGACCCAGAACCTGCTCTTGAGCTAGCTTCTACACCTTTTGGGTCAGCTTGATGTTGCGCCTACTGAACCTACATCTTTACGTGATCACGATCCTGTTTCTTTTGGTCTGCTAGACATTGCACCCCTTATATCTACCTGCATCGGGCAATCTCCTCATTTGTTGAGATGTTTGTTTTTACACCCGCAACCGCTGATATTGTTCCTTTCCCTTATGAAGACCGACTTCCATTGCACCAAGGTGCCTACAGCTTTCTTTCAGAATATACCAACACCCCGGGAGGGTACTTCAGGTTAGCACCCGCATAACGATTCATCCGCTACAACAGCATTTTCCCAACTGCACAGGTCGCACCATTTGCTACATTCACCTCTACAACGCTGGACAAACTGTTTCGAGGGTTCCTATAATGCATTATGCTAAATTTTAGACCCTTACCATCCCACGCTTTATGGGGGCCACACACACGGGATGAGTACACCTGTAACACCAATTACAGTTTGAGGATATGAGTCGCAGAATGCTGAAGCTTGAGCTGACACCACATTGGGCAACTTCAAATGCAAACATTACATAACCGACAACATGATTTAAGTGTCCACATCACAAGACAGCATATTGTCTGAAAAGTTTATATAAGATACCACGTCCTCCACCCTGTCTATTGCCAGCATACTTTGATTCGCCACATACATCAAGGATCCTTTTGCGCTCTCGGCCGTTGCTATTACACCGCTCCCAGGATTCTGATACTTATTTCTTTACTATCGGGCGGCAGATTAGTTAACTACTTCAATATATATATATATAAGCTCGTGAAGGAGTTCACGCATGATGAACGATTTACTTTTCTTTCCTCCTCCACCACAATCATCGGGATAGTTGGTGTTCGGTTTTATGCGGAATGCATTACCTTGGGGTAAAGACGCTACTAATGAGCCGAGAATTATGGAGACTTTTAAAGACCACTTTTAACCTCGAGATTTTTGGTGCACTAATTGACTTATCGGACAAGGGTAGGGTGACCCCGTGTCCCTATTTGATGTGATACACTGTGTAGACAATGTAATTGCGGTCGGGAAATAATGAAAGGCCGATCAACATATTCCCCATTAAACATGTAACAATACATTGTGGTCAATAACTAGTAAAAGCTCAGTCGCCATATTCTCACTAAGCACGTTGTTGGTCCATATGCTTGTGCAATAATTGCAATACTATGTGCTAGTTATTATGTTCCCATTAAATACACTGACGCGTGTATGTTGTGCTATAATGATGATTACTTATATGCATGCACCAACTAGGTCTTATTCGCTAAGTGGATGCTTATGTGCTTACGTCCTTAATAAAGACCTGACCTATCTAATCTTCTTCTTAGAAGATGCCGCCATGAAGGAACATCGGTACCAACAACCCTTTGCCAACGACAGAGGCGGAATTTCAGGAACGCCTCTTACAGGTCATCGCGCAGTACGAGGCCCTTCGCTCTGAGCGCAGCGGAAGTACCTCGGGAAATAACCCACCTAACGGGTGCACCTACAAGCAGTTCTTAGGCTGCCAGCCCCTACATTTCGACGACACTGGGGGTGCCGTAGCCTTCGTGCGCTGGGTTGAGAAGACGGAAACCGTATTGCGTGCGAGCAAATGCGCCCCAGAGCACCAGGTCACGTACATTTCCGGACTGTTCCAAGATGGGGCTCTGTCATGGTGGAAACTTCAGGTCCAGACGATGGGCGAAGCTGCTGCGTATGCTTTGTCATGGGACGAGCTGAAAGAGCTAATGCATAAAAAGTACTGTTCGAGAACAGAAAGCCAGAAGGTGGAAACTGAGTTCTGGAACTTGAAGATGGAAGGTCCAAAAATAGCTGAGTATGTGGAGAAGTTCCAAGTTCTGTCATGTATTGTTCCATACATGGTAGATCCAGAGTTTAAGAAGATTGAGCGTTTCATTTGGGGATTGGCACCTCAAATCATGAGCATGGTGATGACATCAAAGCCTGCAACGATCGCTGAGGCCATCAATCTAAGTGTGGCCTTGACTGAAGAGGCAATCAGGATGAACAAATTTTCAACCTCTAAGGAGAAGAAGGAGACTCATGTAGAGTCATCTGGGGACAACAAGAGAAAGTTGGCAAATTTCAAACAGGGCACCCGGTCGAGTAGCAACAACAAGGCCAAAAAGAGAAAAGAGTACATGGGTAAGCTACCTAAATGCGACAGGTGCCGACGTCATCATACCGGGCGATGTAAAAATGGGAAGTGTGACAACTGTGGCAAAGTGGGACACAACAGGGAAATGTGTTGGCGTGAGACAAAGCGTGGAAAGAAAGGAAAGGGGAAAGATAAGGGATGTTATACCTGCGGGGATATGAGGCACTATAGGAAAGATTGCCCAAGGGAGATTAAGCAAAATCATGGGAAAGATGTCTAACACTGGAGCCAGGGAAGCACGCCAGGAATCTAAGTATGGATATCGGTACGTCCCATACTACTCAATGTTATGCATCTGTATTGCCAAACACTGTTGCAAATTTTACGATTCGCACCTCTAGGGTTCGAGAGTATAATTGGTTTAAGTAGCGAGTAAGTAGATATTCCAGTATCCATTAGAACTAGCTTAGGGGAAGCTAGTGGAAGCCAACGCAGTAACTGGAATCGGCAAGATAGAACCCGGAGAGCGTAAGTTTACGCTAGATCTATTTCCAGTTGAGTTGGGAAGCTTCAACGTGGTAATTGGATGTATTAGTTGGCAAGCGATCGAGCGGAGGTTGATATCCGCACCTCGATGACGAATGAAGGAACGATTGTGACTCACGAAGCAGGATACGCCACCACCGATCACGAATTACTTAAGGCACGAAAGTTGTTGTGGGAAGGATGTGTTGTTTCCTGGCTCATGTCGGGGACAAGGGAGCCGAAGAACTAAAACTTAACGATACCCCCGTGATCGGAATATACCCTGAAGTCTTCCTCGAAGACTTGCTGGAATCGTCTCCTCAACGATTAGTCGAATCTCGCATCGATTTAATTCCAGGCACCGCACCTGCAGTCGATGCACCGTAGCGACTTACACTTTCGGAGAGGCAAGGATTGACAGTGCAACTTCAGTGGTTGATAAAGAAGGAAGATAACAGACTAAAACTTTTGTTTTGGATAACCTCAGTTCTGCTCGCCAAAAGAAAGGACGAATGACTTTCAAATGACCGGGAGTCGGACGAGCTAGGCCAACCAGAGTCGGTGGCTCTTGCTGAGGACTAACGAACTTCTAACATAACTGACTGTGAGGACCCAACTACTATTACACGACTAGTCGACAATCGAACGTCGTTAGCAGTGAATTCGAGAAGAAAGTTTACCGGTGAAAATTGTGGGACAATGACTAATTCTTAGACGTACACAAAAAATGGGTGCTTCCTATACAATGTACAAACCGGGTCTACACGGGATACGAAATCTGGAGAATCTAGAAAACTTATATCTAGGACCTTTGGGAACCCAGGACCAAACTCGTAAGGGTTTTATTTAGGAACCACATCTGTCAACTCAATCAACCATCATTAACCTGGCGCATATGCCAGTTCCGTTGACCAAACAGAGAGTACTTGGATTTCTTTTACTTCTGGCGAGTAGATGTTTGCATCTCTACTCCCCTTAATGGTAGTTGCATCACAATAATTTTCTCGCTGAGAGCGAACACACATTTGCTTCGATATCTGGTCATTTCTTCACTTTAGCAAATACTCGTTGTTCCTTTTCTTGGAAACTTACCTGACATACATGCATCATTTGCTACACATGTGATTTCGTTTTGAGTAAGCACTTCATTGGAATTTACATATTATTTTACTAAACCTAATTACTGATTCTTGATTTGAGTAACCTACATTATTGTTATTGTTGGCTCTTTTGTTACCAAGCCAACGCACTTTCTTGAAACCGCTTTCTTTCAAGTTACAGTCATGGTTTATTTTTGCTACCATGCCGAAAATTCCTTTGTTGATACATACGTTTATTGTCGGGTTACGTTGAAACCAAGTTCAATTGCTTGAACTTATCCAGTTCACAGGTTTAATCTGAAACGCTATATTGGGAGCATCATATTCAACTATTTTTGCAGAGATTCTTTCATTTCGAGTCGTAGTAGATTTGGTTGGTCTACGACTCCACTAAAATGTTTGATTTGTTTCGATACCTTGCAGTGATACTTTCACAGAATTGAAGCTTGCGCTAATTTGGTTACTTACTCCTTACACGGATTTAATCGATTATTTGATAACTTTCCCTAAATCCGTCTTGTTTATCACGATTTAATCGGTCTCTACACTGTTGTGTGTTAAAACAATGGTACATAGATTCAATTCATAGCACAATGTACCTCCTAACGATACTTTCGTTACAAATTGAATACTTGGCGGTGTTTATTGCTTTCCATCTTCAATCAGAAACAGTGGTTCTTTGGTGTTCCGTACTTAATTAGAAACTCTATGATATTGCGTAGATCAAAGCTTCAGATTGTCTCAGTACACTTTCGATTGATTTCAAACACGGTGAACTTGTTCAGTCACCACTATTATTGGATAATGCCATTACGACACCTTGTGGTGTCATCATAAACTTGTAGCTTGTGCTAATCATGGTTAACCATTTCACACGAGACCACACATACTTTTGTTTGATTTATCATTTAAACATTACTGATGCAACTATGAATCAAGACAATGACACAGCAGATTCGCTTGTATTCCATTCGGTGTACCTTCACCATTCAAAAATGTCAACACACTAAACCTTACCAGACATTTATTCAGGAGTTGACAGATCATTTTACTATTACGTTGAGTTGTTGCTTTTGAGTTCATATAGCGGGTGCTATGGTTTGTGAAAACTCGTTTGCATATTGCAACCGATCGTTTAAAAATCTTATTAGTCAAAACTCCACTTTTGTGGAACCCCTGCTAGCTGGATTACACTAGACTATACGCCAAATGTGTCTTGTACCTTTGACATCCAATGCTAGCAGCACACACCTTTCAACCCTAGGATTAGGGTTGTTATATATTCTTGGACTCACCTAATGTGAGTAATGTTTGTTTCGATTTGATGATTATCTACTTCGGTATTATTCATATACATACGCGTGTGACTTAACCATAAGGAGTAAGGTAGTACAAATTTCGAGGACGAAGTTTCTTTAACGGGCGGAGAATGTGACAACCCTCACCAAACCAGGTATCCGTACGAATTAATTAATATTTAATTAATGCTTAATTACTGTGCTTGCTTACAATTGTGGTTAAACTGCTACTTGGATTCCGATACATACACGTACATGCATCATACTTTATTGCCGTCACTCCATTATTTACACAGAACTATAGTGACAAACTTGATGCACGAAAGCACAATAGCATAATGAACGGATAACCCCGTAAACATGCTGACATTGCCAGCATCAGACAGGCACTGTCTCTGAGGCCAGTATGAGCCAGGAATAGATTACTACACTAGAAGGGAGTGTAGGGAAGTGAGGATTGTAACGGCGTCACTAGGTGATAGTTATAGTGACCGGATGTGCCTAAAACATGCTCTAATTACAAAATTCTGCATTTAAGCTAACTAGTAAAGTGCAAGAACATGGGAAAATAATACTAGACACTTTCCAAAGTGTCAGGAATTCATTGTGTCACTAAAACTAATATTAACGACACTTTAAATGCTTATTTAGCACTTTAACGGATTAATAACCAACCGAACAACCGGACTTTACCCGGAACCTAAAAAAATTGTCAATGACATTGTTTTTCTTTTTCTGAGCCAGTTAGGGTCACCGAATACCCTAACACCCGTTATAACACATAACACACTAGTAACTTAATTTAATCTCATAATTAACATATCTAAGCACTAACTATCAAGTTGGAATCCAACTAAATACCCCACCCCTTATAACCAATCGGTTCCCACTAGGGAACACACCACCACAATTTTTAAATAATTTATTAAGCTATGTCTAAAATCTAGTAAACATATTACTTATTGGATAATACACCAAAATGGGTTATAAGAGTAACCAAGAGATCACCAATCCACTTGCACTAACACTTCAAAAATTTTGTCTTCTCTCCCTCCTTTGATACCTACGGCCGAACCCACACACACAACCACCTCACCATCATTTAACCTTGATCTTTTAATTCCATACATACCCAAAGGTGTTACATATCATACAAGGAGGCTCGGTGCTTACGGAATCACAAGGACCTCTCTACATCGCTATTAACCACCTAGTTTTCGCTTCGATTCTTCCCTAGCCTTGAGCTAGTTGTAAGTGCTTCTAAACACTCTCTTGTTCATATTTGAAGTGGTTAATAAGAGATTTATCGGGTAAAAATCAAGAACATACAAGATCAAATCTAAAAGTCTTGAAGAAAGATGAATATGTTGGTTAAAGAGTAACAAATGGTAAAACATGATAAACCTGAGTTATATGAGCTATAACCTGCAGTAAATAACTTATGACCTGTTGCTAATCATTATTAGAAAGTGCGGTGATCGTACATGTGCGTTTTAGTAACATTTAACCTTTAAGCAGCATGCTAAGTTGTATTTTCAGCCAACTTTAACAGGCTGTAACAGGTCCTTAACTAAACAAAAAATGTATTTTCTGAAGTCTAGATTCATGTACTATGAAATACGGTTCTAATGGCACCGGAATCATAATTTTTGGACTTCGTTTACTATTTTTAAAGTGTCGATTTGTAACAGCAGCTAAAGCTGCATTTTTACAGCAGTAAATGAGAGTCATATTTTTAGTCATAACTTGATTTCTGTGTAGAGTTAGATCATAAAATTTAAACTGTAGATGGTCGTTGTTGTCGCCGTGATCCTCCAACAGGAATTTCGTAAATCGGACTCTCGATGAATTTTAAATAAGATATTCCGTGAACTGCAGTTAGAAAAAGGTAAATCTGAATGCAGTCCGGAAAATGATTTTCTATAAAATATTGTTGATGATTTGGACCCCGATATTTTTACACAATAATATTTGGATCGAATAAAACGTTCTGTAAAAAATTGGGAATTTTTGGAATAAGATAACTATTTTATTAAAATACCCGAAAACAGCCCAGTTTTGTGTATTAAAACTGAATCGATATAAGTAGTATTTTGCATGCCTAAATGTCGGGTTGGTTATTTGAGAGTGATCTAACGTGAAATATGTTAAAGAAAATGATACGCTTGTAAGCGTGGACACCTCCAGTTATAGAGGAAACTCTGGTGAAATTTTTCTAGAAACATAACACTTAGAAATATTTTTGGTGACAAGTGTTTATAAATATATTTTTAACTTGTTTTCAAAATATAAATTTCGCCATGATTTTTATTACAAAATAACCAAGTGTCGGAGGTGGATTTTCGTAAATGAAAACTTGTTAAATATATATTGAGAATATATATTTCATAATAAAACGCTTGTGTGCTTACGTGATTATTTTGTGAACTAGAGATATATTATTTTTGGGGTAAAAATAATATTACTGGAAATATCATGAAAATACGACTCCAAAATAATACCAACGCCCTCACAAATAAATATTTAAGTTACATCGGTATTGTTTATACAACGCGAACTCTAAAATGTAACTTACGTATTTTCAGAAAATACTCTTAAATGTGTATTTTGATAAAGTATTATTTTGGAAATTATATGAAGTAAGATATAATATTTTTGGGAAAAATATGTATATTTTGGAATTAGAATATTTTAGACAAAGTGAATTAAAATATATTTTCAAGTGAGACTTAAAAATATATTTTCGGAAATATAACGTATACAGGTATTAAAGCCCCCATCCTTGGGAAGGAAATACAAAGTAAAATGCTTGAGAAGTATTAATACAGAAAAACTGCATAAACAATTATTCCAAAACTAAATACAATTATTATAACTTGGAATAATACCAGAATCGTAACTCAAAAACATACATACTAAGACAAGGCACGACCCGTTCGTCTAATAGACGTTAGACCTTTGTAGGTAGTCGTGTTTGCCGCGGAGATTTGGGTTACGAGTAAGAAGACGCAATACAGTGAGTTCATGCTCCCCCTTTTCTCTTAACTGTTTTCAGTTTTTACACTTCGGGGGTGAAATACATGTTACATTTACTACAAACATTTTATACACGGTATGATTAGCTAAGGAACTTACTACTAGATCACGTGAATGGATAGGCTATTATCGTAAGACCATTAATCCTTGTATAAGGACCGAGAGGCATGAGTGATAGATCTATCGGGTGTTGCGAGCCCCACACATGGGCCAGCGTGTGGCTGCATGTGGTGACTATGTCGTTCCGCCGGAAGGACCGGTACTAAATCCGCGTTACAGGTTTGAGTGCTTCCTAGGCCATGTCACTTATTAATGTATTAGCTACACATTAATTGATCTCTTTTTCCTTATTGCTACATACCAAGAACATACATTTATACAGACATATTCTAACGATTTATACAGACTCACTTACACATGAACTCGCTCAACTTTATGTTGACTTTTCAAACTACATGTATTTCAGGAAACTAACGGATCTGGCATGGTATGCATATTTTTCAAGCTGCGTTTAGGTAAAGAAGTCATCCAGGGTTTAGAAGGTGTAACCTCTTCCTGGACGGGTTACATATCCCTAAACCTAGTATTGTTTAAAGTCTTTTGCTAAGTCTTTATGAACTCAATTAAATCAAGTTAAGGTTTGTAACTTATTTTGTGAATGTTGAAAAAGGGATTTTTCTAAACTTTTTTAATGGTTGAATATCTCATGTTTTTATCATATAGCATTGTTATGATTGTTGCTATGGTATTAAGAAGTCACACCAAATAAACCCATGCTTCCGCAAAGCCAGGGTGTGACAGTTCCAGCTTTGGTGATTGGTGTGGTTGATGATTGTTGAGGAGTTGACTTTGGAGCTTCTTGATGTGAGCTTTCACCAGGAATTTCTTTCATGAGTTCCTGGGGATCCACTTTGGCCAATCTTGCAATGTTGAATTGCATCTTCTCCATTAGTTGTTGCACCTCTTTTACCTGTTTTGAGTTGCTGGTTATGTTTTTCTGAACTTTGGTGAATTCGGTTTGAGCTTTCGTCTGAATTACAACCCATTCTTTTGACAGCTTCTCAAGGGCATCTGTGATACTGTTATTGCTTTCCCTTAGCATGGTAACTTCCTCCAAAACTCTGTTTGATCTGCTTGATTGCCTTGATTCTACCGCATTTGCAACTTGTGCCTTGATCTTTTCTATTTCTGTGAGAATCTTCTGCATTTCTGATGCAGAGATGTTGGATTCTGGTGCCTTTTCTTTCATCTTTTGAAGAGACTTTAGTGCTTCAGTGTTTTCTTCAGTTTGTTTCTTTATTGCCTCCACTGATTCTGACAAAGTCTTCATATCAGCCCTTTGACCTTGTATTTCTGACAGCAACATATCAAGTTTTTCTTCCACTGGATTTCTTTTGCAGACTTTGTAAACATTTTCCAGCACAGTTTCTAAATTTTCTTGGTTCATGGGTGTTTCAGGGATATTGGGAACAACAGATGTTCCTTGTAGCATTCCAGCTGCAAACACATTTGCTGCTGTTTTGGAAATGATAGGGTCACTTTTGGCTTTACCAGATTTTGATGCAGCTTTAAGTTTACCAGAATCATCTCCACCAGTGATGAAAAACTCATTTTCACCTTGGATTTCCTTATGTCCTTGAATCATATCAACATATGATTCTCCACAAGTTTTTGAGGTAAACGGATTACCTTTAGCCAGATTTCCTTGATCAGTTTCCTGATCTCTATCTGTTGGGATCTCATCCTCTTCCTCATTTTCTGATTCAGAGTTGAGATTAATGGAACTAGTAACCTCCTCATCAACATTAGTTGTTCTATATTCTAACTTGTAAGAAACATTAACTGAACTTTCGGATTTTGTTTCTTCTGGGTGAGACTAAACTAAAACAGTGTTTAAAAGAGATGTACCAGCAATGTGAGATTCATCATAATGTATGACTTCAGTGGCTTCAATTGCAGCAGCATGACAGTGAGTTTCTTCATAATGTTGTTTTCAGCATTTTCATGAGTTCCTCCAGCAATATGTGATTCTGCATAGTGTTCTTGATGAATTTCAAATTCATGATGAGTTCCTGCTTCATGAATCTGTTGTCTTTCAGCATGTTCTGTTTTGTTTTCTGGTGAGTTAGCTATCTCCAGAATTCTTTTTCCTCCGGCACCCTCTGTTTCTGATGGCGAGGACTTCTCATTATCTCCTTCTTCTGTTGATGAAGAACAGTTCACAACTTCTCTGCTGGGCTCTTCTGTTGGAGACTCTGATTTGGTCAGAAGTTCTTCATGTTGTATTCTGTATTGTGAGTCTGGTGCAATGAGGCATAACATGCTTTCTGGCAACACAGGGATATCTTTGTCTGATTCCCATCCACGATTGGAACTCCAGGCCTTCATGGTATTTGACCTCCAGACATCTTCCAAAATTGGAATTTTTATATTCCTTGTAGCAAATGTTTCAGAGATAAAAATAGAGATTAACCTTGGATATGGCAGATGTGAGGTTATTCTTCCATTTCTGGTGATGATTGACCTTTTGAGTAGGTTGAAAATTTCTGACCCATAATCAATTTTGAACCCAGTTATGAGTCCATACATGATTGTCAGAATAGCTTGACTGATTTGATCAGTTCCTCCTATATTTGAGGTGAGACATTTGTTTAGCACTTCCATCATCACTTGCCAGATGGCTGGCAATTCACTTCTTCTGATTGCTTCAATTTTGTTGATATCCTTTTTCTTGTAACCAAGCCCAATGATGAAGCTTATTAATTCTTCTTTGCTTGGAGGTTCAACGTAACTATCAAGAATAGGCAGTTCAAGCCACTCTCTTACTCTTGCAGGGGTCAATGTTACAAAAACACTTCCCCATACACGAGCAGAGACCTGGTTTTCTTCAACTTCATTAAAAGTGTGAACAAATTGCTGTAGTAGCCTTTCTGGTTCCTCTCTTCCTTTTGTTAGTGCTCCTGAGATTGGGCATTTTGTGAGATATTCTACCAGAAGTTGACATCTTACATCATACTCCGAATGCTCTGTATTCATCAGCAGATTGTTTTCCTTCATTGGTAGAAATTCTGCTTCTTCAACAAAAGGTACTTCATGTTGAACAATTGGGATGTTGAGGTTTACTTCTGCCATTGTTGATCTCTGTGAGTTAGGGTTTGAAATTTAGGGATTTTTGAATTATGATTGAGAAACAGGGGATTTTCAGGGTTGAAGTTTTTGTGAGGGAGGTGAGTGATTTTTGAATTTCTACTAATGTGTGTTTTATAGGAGTGTTTCAGCAGAGGATTGTGGGTGTATGGAGTTGAAGGGGTATAAAACGTGGCATGTAATGGTGGTTAAGAGATCATTAAATGTCTTTATAACCGTTAGATCGTGTAACGTGAGTTTTTGGTTCAGAATATAACCGTTGGATCGTGGGTATCAAGACATTAATGAGATGGTTTATCATGTAATCGTGGTTATGCCTTTTCAACTTGTCCCTTCAATTTGTAGTTTCTTCAATCATTTCTTCACGAAAGTGTTGCACTGATTTTCGATTGGAGAAAACTATCGGTTCTATGACACCTTTTTATCTTTCTGGACCCCATTAGATAGGAGGTCCAATCACCTTCCTTCATATGCATCCTCTTTTCTTTGTAAGTCAAAGTCCCATTTTGATGATGTCATCAGAAATTCAACATAAATTTTGTTGAAAATATGTATTGCCTTTTGTTCTGTCTTCTATTGACCTTTTATATGTGGTCAACAGAAGTCAACAGAATTTCTTGGTTGAGTTTTCCCCCTAAACTTGTGATCCTGTTCAACATAATTTTTTTTTTTTGTTTTTTTTT
>JARYGA010036223.1:0-40684 GCA_030545235.1 Helianthus tuberosus
TAAGTAAGTTAAGAGTTTAAGAAGGTTAGAGTTTATTCTTCAAAAAAAAAAAGGAAGTTTGGACCTCAAAATGATGTTGTTTTACCTTAGATTATCGAAGTAATCTGATGTAAATAATCCTAGAGGTGTTCCAAGCTTTGTAGAAGAATAATTGATGCAGAAAAGATGAAGAAATGTGAGTTTGAACTTCACTTTCGGTTCTTGAGAATTCTGCCTTGTTCTTGTAAAATCAGAGAATTTGGGAGTGTTTGGAGGTTATAGAAGTGTTTAGCAAGCTCAAATGGAAGCTAGGAAGGGTCTATTTATAGTTGGGGATTAGACAAAACCGTTTGGATGAGCTAGAAAGTCACACAAGTGGACAAATGGGTCAAAACGGCTAGTTTTCACAACCTTCTGTCTGCAGATACCCTTACGGACCGTAAGGCACTATTCACGGTCCGTAAGGCACTATTCACTTTTTTTTTGAATTCTAGGGATTAAAACACGCACTTTTTACAAAAGGGACCTATGCCAGAAAAATTGCTAAAAATTATTAAAAATCATTTTTATAAGATTTTACGGTAAAATCCTAAAAATTGTAAAGGAACAATCTTTTGTAATGTTTTTCGGTTTCCATTATAAAATCATGTATTTGAAAATGTATTTCCATTATAATTAACGCCTCGAAAAATAAAATACACATATGAACTTTAGAAAATAATAATACGAAAATACGAGGCGTTACACCTGGCAATTGTCACATCTCTTAATCTCTTCGGATGCTGTTTCGTACATTCGAGGCCAATAGAACCCCGCATTCATTGCCTTTGCAACTACCGTTCTTGGCCCCGAATGCATCCCACAAATCCCTTCATGTATTTCTCTGATCACATACTTAGCTTCTTCCATGTCAACACACTTAAAGGATGGGCCCAGGTATGATCTTCGGTAAAGTTCTCCGTCAACCAGCTCATATTGTAAGGCTTTTACTCTTACCTTTCCGGCTGCCCGGTCTCCCTCGGGTAGCGTTCCGTCCCTCAGGAATTTTGCAATTGGTGTCATCCATGTTTCTTGTGCGTTTTCAACAGCAGCTACCTCCTCTGTACCAAGGGAGGGGGAGGTCAGTACTTCCACTTTGACTTATCTTGCCAGGTGGTCAAATGCTACTGAGGCCAGCTTACTGAGGGCATCTGATTTTCTGTTTCTCCCGCGGGGGATGTATTCTAGCTTGAAGGTTTTGAATGCTTCGGCTGTCTCTTTTACTTTTGCCACGTACTGAGCCATGGTGTTGTCTTTTGCCTCATACTCTCCTTGGTACTGCTTGACTACCAGCTGTGAGTCAGTGCTAGCTTCCACGTGTTTTGCTTTCATCTTTTTGGCCAGCCTCATCCCTGCTAAAAGGGCTTCATATTCTGCAGTGTTGTTGGTGTTTTCAAAGTCCTGTCTGATGGCATAAGTTAACTCGACCCCCTCAGGGCTGATTAGTGTAATGCCTACTCCGCTACCTTCTTCACTGGAGGCCCCGTCTGTAAGCAGCTTCCATATTGCCTCATCTTCTTTTTCCTTCTCCTCATTCTCTAAAGTTTCCCATTTTAAAAGCTCTTTTTCTTCATCCTCCGGAACCTCTGCCAGGAAGTCGGCCAGTATTTGTCCCTTCATTGCAGTTCTGGCTTTGAATTCCAATGAGTGTTCTCCTAACTCGACTGCCCATTTAGCCAGTCGTCCCGACAGCTCCGGCCTCCTTAACACCTTCTGGAGGGGTTGGTCTGTCATCAGGGTGACCTTGTGCCCCTGGAAGTATCTTCTAAGCCTCCGGGATGCGAAAACAAGGGCCAAAGCTAACTTCTCCAGAGGCATGTAGCGTTCTTCTGGGCCTTTCAGGGTCCTGCTGATGAAGTATATTGGTATCTGCTTCCCTTCCCGTTCCACCATCATGACCGCGCTTATGGTAGTTTTTGAAGCAGATAGATACAGAAGCAGGTCTTCCCCTAGCACCGGGGTGGCTAAGGCCGGGAGCTTGCAGATGTAAGTCTTCATTTCTTGGAAGGCAGTTTCTGCCTCAAAGGTCCATTTAAACCTGTCGGTTTGAAGGCAGTCCTTCAGCACCTTCATGAAGGGAAGGGTCCTGTCAGCTACTTTTGATAAAAAGCGGTTTAATGCGATTAGCCTTCCGTTCAGCTGTTGGATGTCCTTTAGGGACCTGGGGGATCGCATCTCAGCCACGGCTTGGGTTTTCTCCGGGTTAGCTTTGATTCCGCCCTTAGTAACCACTACCCCTAGGAATTTCCCTTCTTCTACCCCAAAACAGCACTTCCCAGGGTTCAACTTCGTATTCACATCTTGCATGGTTCGGATGGTCTCGGCTATGTCGTCTATCATGGCCATTTCGGTTAAGCTTTTGATAACAATGTCATCCACATATACCTCTAGGTTTCATCCCCGTTGTTCCCTGAAAAGGGCATTCATGAACCTTTGATAGGTGGCACCAGCGTTCTTGAGTCCGAAGGGCATTTTGGTATAGCAAAATGTCCCTTCGTCTGTGATGAAGGCGGTCTTTTCCTCATCTTCCATTGACATCTGAATCTGATGGTATCCTTTATAGGCATCCAAGAAGCACTTCAGGGGATACTGGGATAAGGAGTCCACTTGGACGTCTATCTCTGGGAGAGGGTAGCAGTCCTTGGGACATGCTTTGTTCAAATCTTGAAAGTCAATGCACATCCTCCATCATCCAACTTTCTTCTGGACCATGACCGGGTTAGCAATCCAGGACGGATACTTCACTTCCCTTACTATTCAGGCTCTAAGCAGCTTCCTGGTTTCTTCACAGGCGGCCCTCCTCTTACTGGGACCCATGCTTCGTTTTTTCTGTTTTACTGGCTTTGCCCAGGTGTACGTATTGAGTCGATGTTCAGTTAAGCTTCTTGGGATTCCTGTCATATCCCCATGTTGAAATGCGAACACATCTATGTTGAGGAGGAGCAGCTCCTTGAGAGCACTCTTGCATTTGTCACTCAGGTGACTTCCTACTTTAACCGTCTGCTCCGGGAACTTGTCACAAAGCACCCAAACTTTGATCCGTCTTTTTGGGGTTTCTCAAATGTTTCTCCCTCGGATACGGAGGAAACTACTTCATAGGCAGATTTTACCCAGGCCAAGCCTTTTGGCGTTTGAAACACTAAGGCTCCGTGTGGGGTTGATGCCTGTGCTTGCAGATCTCCGATCCCATGTCTTCCCAGGATTGCATTGTACTTTGAGGGTGCCCGGACCACCGTGAAGGTTAGGTTTATGGTTCGGACTCGATCTCCTACCCCAACTGTAAATGGGAGTCTGATCTTTCCCAAGGGGTGTGACACACTGTTGTTGAAACCTACCAGGGGGATAGAGTCTTCCTCGAGCCTATCTCTCACGTCCCTGTCAAATCTGAGGAAGCAATGCTCGTATATAACTTCCACTCCAGATCCTCCGTCCACATGTATTCTAGCCACCTTGTGTCCTGCTATTATGGCTGAGATGTTGAGTGGGAGTCGTTGTACTTCGTTTTCTTCCAGGTATGGCATCAGGATGGGAGCTTTCATGTGGTTCGGGGAGCCCAGAATTATGGCCTTTACACTTCTGGTGGTATCAGGTTCATCCCTCCTTCGGATCATGTCTACATCTGCCCTTCCAGGCTCCCTCGCATCTTTCCCTTTGCGATCACCCCCTCCTTCCTTAATTTCTCTAAGCAAATGGGCCAGTTTCCCCGTTTTCACCGCGGCCTCTATTTCTCTTTTTAGGTACATGCAATCATCAGTTTTGTGGCCAAACCCCTTGTGAAAGACACAGTACTCATTTGGTTGTGCCTTTGGTCCGAGTTTTATGGGTGGTGGCCTTGGGAAGGAGCTATTCACCCTCTCAGTGGCCAGTATTTCACTTGGGGTTTTGATGAGAGGGGTGAAGCTGTCAGAGTAGGGGGATGGGCTTCGTATTCCCCGAGGTCTGTATGGGGAATACGAGGGCCTCGTTCTTTCATGCATCATTCTATCAAAGGCTGGTTTTCTTGAGTAAGATGTACCTTTTTTCGGGAGGCTTTGCTACCGGGGTGACCCTCCGGGGTGGGATGTCCATCTCCTTGGCCTTGCTAACCATGTCTTTGCCCCTGACGAAGGCTCTGACCCTGTCCATGAGGTTGTCAAATGAGTGTGGGAACTCTTCTCCCAGCTTCTCACATAGCTGTGCATGTTTTAACCGGTTAATGAAACTGCTTATCTTCATGACCTCCGGAACGTCCTTGATGTTCATGCTTTCTTTGACAAACCTTTCCATGTACTGATCTATTCGTTCACTGTCCCTATGCCTTATATGCAGGATCTCGTTTGGGTTCTTAACTACCTTCCTTTGCTGACCAAAGTTTCTAAGAAATTTTTCACTCAGCTCTTCATAACTATCGATCCCTCCAGGGGGAGGCTGTCGAACCAAAGCCTAGCCCCTTCCGTGAGGGTCTGCACAAATATGTGGCACCAAACCGGCATGGGCCACCGGCCCAGTTGCCTTGCACCTCTGAAGGCATGGAGGTGATCCTCAGGATCTCTAGTCCCGTCATACCTGTCGAAGTTTGGGCTACGCCTTGACGCTCCTGCGGTAGTGTAAAATTAGTGTAAATTTTGGAAAAATTTGACGTTTTTTTGATTTTGTTACCGCTTATTTATAAAATGTTACCGCTTGGCGCGAATCCTAGATCCGCCACTGCTATAACCCCGTGTATTACACGGGTTAAGTAAATAAATTTATATACTAAATAATAAAACATTATATCTTTAAAAACTTCCTTTATTGCACGGATTGAATAAATATAATTTTATATATTAAATAATAAAAAGTTATATATATATATATAAGAATCATATTGTACGGGTTGAATTAATGTAATTTTATATATCAAATAAATAAATTATATCTTTAAAACCACATGTATTACACGGGTTGAATAAATGTAATATTGTTTACCAAATAATAAAATAATACATCTTTAAAAAACTTCATTAATTACATGAGTTAAATAAATGTAATTTTATATGCCATATAATAATAAAATTAGTAAATGTAACTTTCTTAGTGAAAATAAAAATATTTAATATATTAATACAAAGTTTGTTTTGCATAATAATTTGTTTTATTTAAAATGTTTTTAAATTAACAATTTACAATTTCTGATAATATTTTATTAGAAAAATAGAATAATGGTATTCGAAATTTAAAGTAGGATAAAATTTAATATTAGCACATTATTCATTTATTTATTTAATTAATATAAGATATATTTGGAAGTGAGGCGAGAAAATCATAAAATAAATACCTAGAATGAACGACATGTGTCACACATTAATGTTTTATTATATAGTATAGTATAGATAAAAATTTAGATTGATATAAATAGATTATTTTGTTGTAACAAAATTTGTTAACGAAGTCTCAATAAATTTAACCCATTATTTAAAACTCCGTAAATGTATAAATGATAAATAATATTAGTTAGAGTAAATTACGATTTTGGCCCCTGTGGTTATATCACTTTTACCCTTTTAAGCCCAAAAAAGAATTTTTTTAACATCTGAGCCCACAACGTCTTTTTTCTAACCCTTTTGGCCCCTAACACTAACCTCATCCATTAAATGTTAGGGGCCAAAAGGGTTAGAAAAATGACGTTAGGGGCCAAAAAGATTAGAAAAAAAGACGTTGGGGGCTCAGATGTTAAAAATTCTTTTTGGGCTAAAAGAGTAAAAGTGATATAACCACAGGGGCCAAAATCGTAATTTACTGTATTAGTTGAATAAATAATATTATAAATGAGAAGAAGATTAAACTAAATAATAATTATCCATAAGAAATTTAACTAAATAATAATTAGTATGAGGATTATTCATAATTAATTAGAAAACATTAAACTAAAATAATACTTATCTATAAAACATGGCCTAATATGATGACAAGTGTCCCCAAAATGGTTTCTTTTATTATATAGTATAGATAGATTATGAAAAATGTTGAAATAACTAAGTTTTGCCCGCCCGCGTTGCGGGGCATTAAGCCGAATATTTCTTTCTCATAGAATATACGTCTGTGTTTTGGTTACTTGTACATACTACTTATAAAACGATCTCAAAAAAAATTACATCGAGTAAACAAAGTGAAACAAAATACTACCATACTTTTGCTAAAAAAACTAAAACGATGGAAAACTAAATCTTGGCATGACAAATAAAATTAAATCGAGTCAATCAATTAAAACAAAACACTACCATAGTCTTGTAAAACATATTAAAACAAATTTTATACTGGAGGCAAAATCAAAACAAAACACTACCATAGTCTTGTAAAAAATATTAAAACAAATTTTATACTGGGGGCAAAATCGTAAATAAACACAAAAAAAATCATATCGAAATGTAAATCAACTTAAGTTTATATCGATACGTAAATAAAAATAAATACGTAAAACTCGATTAAAAAGTATTTAGAAAGTTAAGGAGTTTTAAGAGTAAATGCAAAATTAAAGGGTAAAAATAAAAAAAAATAAAAAAAAACCACAAAAAGAAAAGAAAAAATAAACCATTGTAGCAAAGTGGTTTTATCATTTGATATATATAATAATTATAACACTAGTAATAATGAAAATAGTAATATATAAAATAATAAGAGTGTGCCTATTGGCACATCAAACCCTAGCAAAATTAGGGTTTAAATACGCTGCGTATAGATCAATACGCAGCGTATAGGGTTAACCCTATACGCTGCGTATTGATCTATACGCAGCGTAGATAGACCATAGATCTCAGTGCCTGATAACCAATCATTGCACAGAAAACAAGGTTTATATACGCTGCGTATAGGTCAATACGCAGCGTATATAAAACAGCTGCAAATTTGGGGTCATTTTGATAGGTTTGAAGTGTCAAATTTTTTCCAGCTTTTTATACTTATAATTATTATTATTATTAACGTAACTTTTTTTTAGCGTTTCATGTCTCTAACTGATTTGAAGAATTGGGTACATGAAACGGGAAAGAAGTATGGTTACGTAATCGTTACCCACCGATCAAAAAATATACGCTGCGTATTGACCTATTTGGTCATTTTATGAAACTCATACTTCAGGGACTAATATGGTCATTATTGAAACTATTTTAACTGAATGGTTTAGCCAGGTTAACTTTCATATAAAGATTTCTTCTTTAAACACTAACTCAGTTAGCATACTTAACTGAACAGTACAGGGATCATTTTTGTCAATTTTCAAAACTTCAGGGACCGTTTTTGTAAATTTTGAAACATCAGGGACTATTTTTGTACATTTACGAAACTTCAGGGACCATTTGTGTCAATTTTCGAAACTTCAGGGACCATTTTTGTAAAAATTGAAACTTCAGGGACCAAAGTGTAAATATATCAAAAATCGGTTAAAAGGGGGTCTTCTTTAAAGAACCGGCCCTTGCAAGGATCGAACTCGTGACCTATCGTTTAGAACCGCAACGCCTTAAGCAGTTTATCCTCCGTCTCGGAGCTGTTAGAATATGAAACTTAATTCCTTATATACACTAGTTAGGTTATACGCTGCGTATTGACCTATACGCAGCGTATGCCAGGTTTATATACGCTGCGTATATGTCAATACGCAGCGTATATAACCTTCCTCAATTTTTTATTTACAACAGAACATGTTAAACTTCCAGAATCTTATATAACCTGTCAGAATTTTATATAACCTGCCAGAATTTTATATAACCTGCCAGAATTTTATATGTACACCATAGTATATATATATAACCTTTCAGAATATACAAGAGTTTGATATATACAAGAAAAGTTTGTGCATACATAACAAAATGATAAAATACTACTGCTGCTGCGGCTGCTGCTGCTGCTCCTGCTGCTGCTGATGATGCTGATCCCATTCCGCATCCGTAATGAAGGGTAGTGGAGGTAATCCGTCATGCTGTCGCTGCTGCAGCAGCGCCGCAGCCACCCACTCAAACAGATAATTGTTCCTTTCAGCTAACCGAAGTTGCCGCTGATGTGATGGGTCAGGACCGGGCCAAACATGGCGTGGGAACTGAGACGCCCCTGGTGGTCCATGCGGCGGTGGTGTCTGCGGAATGACGACGGCCGGCTCATGCGGCTCCGGAGCCTCCGGATCGCGCGGGGGATATACCGGAGGGAACTGTTCCGGCAGCTGTTCAAGCTGGTATTGCGTGTCGTCCGGCTTCTTAAACCGCTTCCCGTCTGGGAAGTCTTTGGTAACGTGCATTCAGGATATAACGTTCTTCCCCATTCGCTTCGGCTGTGCCGGCGGGCCTACATGGTCGCGGTCAGTCTCCGGATGATAGCCCAACGAAAGGGCTATTCTAATCACGTAGGCGCCGCTGAATAACTGTCCGCGCTCCGGTCGATGATGCGCGGAGGCGAAGTATTGCGCCAACCCGTATGCGAGAGCGCACGGCCTCTTGTATAAGAGGCAATATAAGAAAAATAAATCACCGCTGGTGCACCACTCCCGGCTTTTGTTTCGAGCAGTGATCGAAGTGGAAATCATTTTGTGCAAATACATGCACAAAAGGAAACCAGTCAGTAAGTAATAATCAGACGACATCGACTAAGATCGTCGTTAAATTATATTTTTTTTATTATTTAGTCTACGTCGTCCGTAAGGCGCGTACGGGCCTAACGAGCGTCGAAACTAAGTTCGTCGTTTTATACTTTAACGACGAAGACGAACTTAGTTTCGACGCTCGTTAGGCCCGTACGCGCCTTACGGTTCGACTTCGACTAAATAATTAAAAAAAATTCTGTTTAAAAAAAATAAATATGTTTAAAAAAATTATGTTTAACGACGATCTTAGTTTCGACGCTCTTAAGAGACCTACGCGCCTTACGGTTCGACTTCGACTACATAATAAAAAAAAATATTTTTTAACGAGGAACTTAGTTTCGACGCTCATTAGGCCCGTACGCGCCTTACAAGCGTCAAAACATTTCTTTATCGTCGTTAAATTATATTTTTTTATTATTTAGTCCATGTCGAACCGTAAGTCGCGTAGGTCCCTAACGAGCGTCGAAATAAGTTCGTCGTTAAAATATAAAACGGCGAACTTAGTTTCGACGCTCGTTAGGGACCTACGCGCCTTACGGTTCGACTTCGACTTAATACTAAAAAAAATTTAACGCCGAACTTAGTTTCGACGCTCGTTAGGACCGTACGCGCGTTACGAGCGTCAAAACTAAGATCGTCAAAAAAAATCTGTTCAAAAAATATTTTGTTTAAAAAAAATTCTGTTTAAAAAAATTCTGTTTAAAAAAAACAGTTTTCTGTTTAGAAAAAAAAACAATTTAGGTTTAAAAAAATTATATTTTCTATTTAAATAATAATAACAGTTATTAAAATAATAATAACTAACGTACCTGTAGAGCGGATCCTTAATCGTCGTAGCCCTCCCCTTGGATTGTTGGTGGTCCCACTGACCGATGTCCGCGATCAGAGCCCAAAACCCTAAAAGCGTGGCTTTATCAACAATTACCAACCCCTGTTTACACGAATGTTTATTAAACGTTAAATTAATATTAAATCTTAAATTTTATATATTAAAATAATAATAATAACAATACAAAATTTGTGTTAAACGTACCGTCGTATATAGATCCGTAGCGATCTCAGCCTCCGTATACAAACCGCTATGCACCGCAAACTCTGCAAGTGACATAGAACGCGCCTGGCCAGCCATGCAAAATGAAACCTCGGCCGGGAGAGGGGGATGCGCGGGGTCCACAGCCTCATTTGGCCGACGATGATGAAACTCGAACGACGACAGGAACTCGCTCAGTATCTCCCTGTAGCTCGGCGTAAACGCTAGCTCAAACAATCGATCCCACGGTGAATCACGGGGAACAAACTCCCGCGCCCAATCTTCAGCCCCGAGCTCCCGGAGGGTTTTCCAAGAAACCGCAAAATGGGCACCGACGTGCATCTTCCGAAGTTTGTCGCAACGGAGAGCAGCGTCGGACTCCGGAGGAAACTCCAAATACGGGTGATTCAGGAGAGGATCCGCCGGTGGACGCTTCTACTTTTGCGGCTGCTCCGGATTAATTTCTTCAATTTCCATTTCAGCATCCATCTTTCTCGTCCTGAAAACCAAAAAATTTATTAGATAAACCAACGAGTGTTTACTGTATTTTAATATAAAATTGTTTTCTTGCGATTTCGCAGCCGTTTGCGGCTGCGTTTGCAGCCGTTTAAACACCCGTAAGGCGCGTACGGGCGTAACTTAGTTTCTAAGATCGTCGTTAAATTATATTTTTTATTATTTAGTCTACGTCGTCCGTAAGGCGCGTACGGGCCTAACGAGCGTCGAAACTAAGTTCGTCGTTTTATACTTTAACGACGAAGACGAACTTAGTTTCGACGCTCGTTAGGCCCGTACGCGCCTTACGGACGACGTAGACTAAATAATAAACTAACATATAAGTTTCGCAAACGGCTTCGAAATCGTTGCCGTTTACGGCCGCATTTGCAGCCGTAAACGGGCGTTTAAACGGCTGCAAACGCAGCCGCAAACGACTGCGAAATCGATGCCGTTTGGGGCTGCGTTTGCAGCCGTTTAAACGTGTAACACCTCGAAAATTCACGTCCTATAATGTATTGACACGTGTCATAAGTTTGAACGTGTGAAATAATACTCTAGAAGGACTAAAGTTGACAATCATGGAAAGTATGTGAATATACGAGTTCTAAATGTCAACCGTGAATAAATATATTGTACATTAACCCTACATGATGCTCATACCTTAAAACGAATAAATCATGGATCATACGAAGCTAAAAGTGAGAGATTACAAACCACAGGGGTTAAAGGTGTCAACATGTTTAAGTTATACCTCTGAGTGACCTTTTAACAAACCCGAAGCTTTGTAACGGTTAATTATGCTCACTAGAATGTGCGATATAAATTTCGTAAAGTTCCGTTATCGTATGAGAAAATTATGATCAAATTCATATGCGAGGGGTTAAAGCGTCAACGTTGAAAGTTAGGACCTTTCGGGTACAATAAAGTTAACCGAGGACTTAACAAAGTGGGTAAATATCCTAAAGCCCTTGTAGGTAAATATGGGGGCTCAAATTGCAATATATAAAGGTTAGTTGACCTTTCGAAAGGCCAAGAGCCATTTATGCAAAAACTAGAAAATTTGCACTTCTGATCAAAGGCTTACGGACCGTAAGCCTTACCCTTACGGTCCATAAGGGGTCCCCAGCGACAGCAGAACCTTCTGTTTGCTGTTTAAACGCGTTTCTGACCTTTCAAACGATTTTCCTCATATGTGGGCGACCCCTAAACAGCCCTAAACAACTAGGAACACTTGTTGATCAATTGTGGTGAAGTGTAGACTTGTGTGTCAACAAATTGTGGTGATTAAATCACTATATAAAGGACCAAAGTTGCAACCAAGTTCCTCACACCTTCTCTTGCATTCCTGATCATTTCTGGAGCTCAAGTCTGCTCTCAAGTGATCACATTTCGTGCATAGGACCTTGGTAAGTTGCTAATCCTTCCTTAGTTAAGTTTTAGCTTAGTTTTAGCTTAAAAGTCAAACCGTCGTAATTAACGATTGACTTTAAGATTAATCACTAATGATCCAGTGATTTGTCAAATCAAGAGTAGTTATAAGTTGGTAATTATGTGGGTAATAAACCCTTAAAAGGGTTCCCCCTGATTTCCACTCTAACTAGGTCTAATGTCGGGTCAAACTTGTATTTAAAAAGTCAACAGGATACTTAGTTTACAATTTATGCATAATTAGCAATGTAGAACATATACAACCTGTTGGATCATTTTTATAACTTAGTAATTAGTGTAAGAACATGTCTAAACATGTTCAACCCGACAATTTCCTATTTAGACCCGGTTCGGAACCGAAAGTCGCATAGTTTGACTTTTACTTTGACTTTCAGTTCTGACCCGTTTTGGGATGATTTAGAAATCCCTAAGAGCTTCATTTGGACCAGGTTACATGCTAGTATAACCCTCTGTGATTATACACTATGGTTCATTAGTTAACCGATTAATACGCATGACTCCGTTAATTGCTCATATGTTGACCATTATGCCCTTTTCACCTTAAAACGTGATTTTTGAAAATGTAAAAGAGTAGAAACCTTAATTACTGATATATAGACTTGTATGCAAAGTTTGACATCAGTTTGAGGTGTAGAATAAGAGTTATGCTCGTTAGCGTAAAATTAAAGCTTTAGGTTAATAAAACGGCGTAATTAGCGTATAGCCTAGTTAAGCCTACTTTTTGATATCAAATCTTTTACCCACTGATGTAATATATTATTTTGGGATTTTTAAATATTTTTAATAAATTTTAGGCTGAGCATAACTTATAGTCGTAGGCTTAATCCGGTAATTGTCGGTTTTGCCCTTACGGGCCATAAAATGAGTTTTACATATCCAAACGACTCCAAACCTTTTGCTACTGATCTTAAATGATAAATAAATTATTTTAATCCTTCTGAAATAGTAAAAATATCATCTTTATGTATCGAACCCGTAAACGGCTTTTAAATCGCCAAATTAAGCGTTTCTAACGCATAATATGTACTAAGATTATTTTAAACATACCAAGGGTGATACCTACTGATATTGGAGGAAAATTATAATATTTTAACAGTAAGCAAAGGTTGATAAACTCAGACGTCAGTTTTGAGCTTTTCGGCTTATGCGAAATTACCAAACTACCCCTACGGGGTATAGTTTGTGATTAAGTTCATTTCGGGTATAATGAAAGACATCTTACTGATGTCACAACATATATGAAGCATATTAACTTAGAAAACCTGTAAATGGCTCTCATCACTACCCGTTACGCTTATTACGCGCTCGGTTCGGTTTATGTAACTAGTTTACATAAACTAGCCAAAACGGGTCAAACCTTAACGGTTTTATCTCAAAATCCAGAATGTGCATAAAGGACCCATATTAAGCAAGTCTCTGAGCTTGTTGGGCCTAAATCACATTATATCCGGTCTTCGCCTAATCGTGCGTTTGAACCGTATATTTCTCTAAGACTAACCGGTCTAAGCTTAGGCTTAATTAAAGACCCGTTAGCATTCTAATTGGTTATTTATACCATCATTCCAAACTAGAGCCTTCCGATAAATTGTACCTACGCTTACTTAAGTGAATACGGCTGAGTTATTAATTCTTGCTATTTAAGACAGGAGCTAGCTCAGGTAAATACTCTTAACTTATTTTCCCTATACGGGCTTGGGATACGGTATAATGATACCGCTTGGTCGGGTATTGAATGTTTAATCGGATTGTGATTAAATTATTGAGGTAACCCGGTTTAATCTGTATTGTTTGAAATAAAAGCCTTTAGGGGTTAATGACCATGTCCCGGATATCCCTGACATCATTGTATTATAAAATGTCCACGTCTTAAGCACGTGGTGTAGGCATACACCTGACAGTTGCTTAAGTAATAACGGTATCTCACTCTCTTGTGGGCCTATACTTGTGGCGTGTCCGTTAATCTGACTCGGTTTCTACATCGGGCCCTGAACGTACAACGAACATGTAAATCTGTATACAAGATTATAAATATGATTGTCCCAAGTTATAAAAGATTAATTTTGCCTCTCTGCATTTTAATCAAAGTGTCAAAATAATTTGTGCCTGGTGCATCTAAATCAATTTTCTTAAACTCTTTTAAAATGAGTCAGTTGAGTGTATTTACCAGTGAAAACTGACGTATTTTCAAAAGTCTAAGTGACAGGTACAAGTACGTAATAGGCTGGAAGCTGCTCAGGACGTTAATAAGGAATCTTGCAAGTTCTAGGCGTCTAAAGTCTGTTGAACAATGTTTATATTTTAAGATCCGCCTGTGGATCCTTTACTTTCCGTTGTAATACTTGGATATTACTTTTATTCGGATGGAAATATATTTATCTTTTGCTTCCGCTGTGCATTTATATATTGTGTTGTTTGACTATGATGTTGCCAACTACGTCACGATACTCCCCACCGGGCCCACCGGTGACACGTGGAAAGTCGGGGTGTGACAAAACGCCCTTTTACTGCTGCAAACGCAGCCCTAAACAGCAGCGAGAAATCACAGCCATTTGCGGCTGCTTTTACAGCCGTTTAAACGCCCGTCTATGGCTGCAAACGCGGCCGCAAACGGCTGCGAAGGTGTGCGAAGGCTGCGAAATCGCTGCCGTTTGCGGCCGCATTTGCAGCTGTAAACGGGAGTCGTTTGCGGCTGCGTTTGCAGCCGTTTAAACGCCCGTTTACGGCTGCAAATGCGGCCGCAAACGGCAGCGATTTTACCTAAAAAACATGCGCTTTTCTAGAGCTTCCTGTTTTAGGCGCGCTTTTTAAAACCAAGCGTTGTTATGTTACGTTGTTCGGCTACCATAGTAAAACAGGTTTACAAGACCCTAATCCCCTATTGTCAACTAGAAAACTTACAATATTAGAGATTCACTTTCAACCGACCCCATATGAATAACTTGACCAGACCCGACAGACTGCTACCATTGGCAAAATGATTTAACAAAACTAACATATTATCATCATAAATATACTTTAAACACATCTTCTAACGGATACACAAACCTGAAAACTACGAGCTTAAAAAAACCTAAAATTTCACATACAACCCTAAAACTAAGAGTTTTCTTCCAAAACCTTATCCATGCAAATTTGTAAGCAACAATTAAATGAAAATAACATGAAGCAGAGTACTCACAATGTTAATTAACAATCCAAATTGTTGGAAGAATAACAAGGATTTAGTAGGCTTGAAACTTAATCGGTAGGTGCAAAAGGTGAAACCCTAACACACAAAAACAAGGATCAGGAATATTTAACAAAAAGCAGTTAACAAATTATCAACATCAAAGCTTAGCCAAACCCTAATTTACCTAAAAACATCTAATTTACGGATAAAATACAAAAAAAAATCAAAATTACTTAAATAGGTTGAGTAAATACCTGTTTTATACTTCGAATTCGTGTGGAATACGGTTGATTATTTCAGTCGCCTTCGTATGTCACTCGGTTGTGTGTGTTTTGGAGATTTGGGGAAGAACAGAGCTGCGTAGGGGTTTCCCTGATTTAAATCAGAACCTCTACGCAGCGTAGAGCTCCCTACGACGTGTATAAAAAGTCAAAAAGCAGTTTGACTTATCAAAAACTACCATTTTGCCCTTATGTTTGGGGCTATACGGAGCTGATAACAAGGGTAAAAAGGTCATCTAAGACCTCCGCATACGCTACGTAGGGCTCTCTACGAAGCGTATCTAAATGTCAACAGAATGACCTTTATACCCTTGTATCAATGCTATACGAAGCATTGATACAAGGGTATAAAGGTCATTCTCTTGACCTTTTGGTACGCTTTGTAGAGACTCCTACGTAGCGTATACATAGGTCCTAAATGACCTTGTTACCCTTGTAATCAGCTTCGTATAGCCCCAAACACAAGGGCAAAATGGTAATTTAACATATTTAGGTTTTGAAAGTTTGATTTTGGGGGGAAATTATCCGCCACTTACAGACGCTGCGTAGGGGTTAATACGCTGCTTTTTATGCTAGTCATTTTACTATTTTGCCCTTGTTTTGAGGCAATACGAAGCCAAAAACAGGGGCTTTTTTGTCATTTGAATCACATACGCTACGTAGGGATCCCTACGGAGCGTATACAAAGTTCCATTTTTTTTTAATTTTTTGTGTTTTCTTTTGTTTATATTTATAAAAAACAATATTATTTGATAAATAATACAAATATAATTTAGAAAAGCTAAAAATAATACAAAAATTATGAATTATAAAAATTAAAAATGATACAAACTTTATAAATTAAAAAATTTCTACAATTTACAAAAATACAAGTTTCCGGTTAATCTTCGATAACATTTATACTCGGTTCTCTGTCTTTTTCTGAGTCTGCTTTAGGATTGATTAACTCGTAGTAGTGCTGTAACCGCGGTCTATACATTTCTTCCCACTGTTCCGCAGCTATTGATTGATGTGTCGACCACAACGGGGTCAGTAAAGGCATGGGGTAGTCTCCTTCCAACTTAGCATGTATGAAGTGTCCCCCGTCAACATGTACGAGCGTTATCGCTTGAGGTCGTGGATCTAGTGGGGCATCCGTTAATGGGAAGATGGTAGTGCTCCATTCGATGCTTAGCACGTGGAGGACAATATTATACCTTTGCGCTACGAGAAGCCCTACCTGGGGCATTTCCATCCAGTGACTTGGACCGCACCCTTTCACCGAATGCCATTTGATGCTGTTACGTATTCGTTTAAAGTCTCCTTCGTTATATGTTTCGAATACATGCTTTCAACGCGGCTTGTTATGGTCAATCTCCAGTAGTAAATCTCTTCGAATATTGGGCCATGCGTGTTCCGTAACACCTAACCCTACAGCCACAGACCTGTACCCACAATGACCGTCTGGGGTCACATCTTGTATACGCGATATGTAAGAGTGAAACTCTGATGGAATTTGATTCTTAAACCTCTTAATGCTTAACAAGTGCTCGTCCCCCTTCGTTAATAGAAAACCCTTATCATCCCGCGTCTCCTTCTTTTTAGAACTCGTTGAACTGTTTCGTCGCATTTTAGGTTTTTCAGACTTTACAACCGAACCAGTTCCACGAGAGCCCTCTGACGGTACGTATGAGTTGTGTCGGGGTAAATCGTACCTATGTTTGGGGGAAGCGGTATATACGTTGCTGTCCTCGCCATAGGAGTTGTGTCTCGCAGCTTCGTCTAACCTCGCAGCTTCATCTAGCCTTTCTTGTACTTTCTTTGATGTAGGCCAACCGCGAGTATTTTGCTGGACGATCGGTGGTTTCTTGGTTGACGATTTCGGGGTGAAGACCGCTTTTATCTTTGAAAGCAAACTCTTTTGCTGAACGGGGGACTGCGCCTCTAAATGTTGCCGCACATTATTTAGCTCTTCTACAACATCGACTTCCTCGTCTACCAGTTTACACGGGAGCAAGTCAAGCTTACGCCAGAATACACCTATGTCGTCGAGTTGTATCATACGCCCTGCACAGTTAAGTTAATATGGTGTGAGAAACAGCTAAATCATACAAAATAACAAAAGGTTTGTAGTTTTAATATTTTTTACCTGTACGTTTGTAGTTTTCCAGCCTACAAGCACACGGCAATCCACAGCTAAGCCACATATGGCAACCACATGATGCGTTAAGTTTCCGCAACACCTCCATCTTCCTCATTAGCTCTTTTGCCAGCAAATCAAGTGCTTCATGGGAAACCTTTCCACGTAGGTTGTCCAACAGTCGGTGTCTGTGGTGGTTCATGTAGGACCGGGTTTGGGGACCGAAACCGTGATTCTGGTGATTATGTTCAAAGACGGAAGAGATTAGCAATGATAAACAAACAACTTTGTATTAATCCGGTAGTAAAACGTTACAAATCGGCCCGATTACATGATAACCGAACTAATACCAAAGGAGTATACATTCCGGGAGAGATCAAGTGGTGATCTCTCCCCGGGTGAGGTCTCAAACCTCCTCTCACTCTCTTGCACACACTTGTGCTCTCACTCTTATGTTGCAAATGACAAAGTGTTGGTATTTATACCAAACACAGGTTGTATGGTCGAAGGATCAAACTGACTGGTCGATAGATCATCTGTCGACCATTCAGCTTTCGAAAGATACACATATACCTCGAAGGATGACATATCCTTCGAGGTCCATCTTCAACCTTCGATGGATATCTTTCGAGCTCATCGAAGGATACACAATCCTTCGATGCCTTATCCTTCGACACCAACATTAAACAACCATAATTTGTCTTGCAACCACACACACGGTCAAACGAATAACCCTCTCGTTTGACCACTTCAAACGAGCGGGTCTATACACGTTCGATAGACCGTTTCACTAACTATTACAAATTCAGCGTAAAATAATAACTAATCTATTCGACAAGCATCGGACACACAAACTGCATCAACAAATTCCCCCTTGTCCGTTGCTGTCGAATGCTGAAAATGCAACTGCAATCGATCTTCAGTCAAGTATTCATCTTCTCTGTGTTAACAAATTCCCCCTTGACCGATGATCCAGGTAAGTAGTATCTTGATGCTCCTTGTATAATATTTCCCCCTCAAAGTACGCGTATCCGTGTTGGGTGTTGTGCAATTTCCTCAATTGACCGATCTTCCGCTGATCTTCCAATACTCCAACCGGCATTTGATAAGGGTTCCAATCTTTAAGAACTGCATCAAGTCTTGATCTTGTCATAAGAACTCTATTTCATACAAGCATACTACATTGATAGAGATTTCTGGTGAACTGTCTTCTGTAAACCGTCTTTGTGGAATCGACCAAGTAATGCACTTTAATCTTCAGCATCAACACTCAGGAAAGTCAGCTAGACCAAGTGTATCCCTTGCAAGCTCAACCAGCATGCTTAGTTGAACTACATCCAGATCTCATTGTCTCGCCTTTGTGAAGTTGACCACGTAATGCACTACGGATCTTCAGCATCAGTACTCAGGAAGTCAGCTTGACCAAGTACATCGTTTGCAAACTCAACGAATTGAGTTACCCCCAGATCCCTGTAAAATCCCAAAGAAACATCAAACCCAAAACCGAATCCTGCAGGTCTTCAGCCTTGAACTATCAGCTTCCATAAAGATTCCCCAGGTCTTCAGTGAACAGCGCTTTTGTAACTACTGTAGACTTTAGATACCTGTATGTTTCCGTGCAAAACCCTTCACGCTGGCTGGAGAATTAATTAAAATCCTCAAATATGTGTATGTGCAAAACATTCCACGCCGAACCGTTTGTATCACCAGAAAATCACAAACTCTACCACCTGTGATTGCGTTTAGAAATTTACCGAAGAAATTCACTTTTTATCCCCCCATTTCTTTGGTAAAATCTCTAAACCTTAACAGATTCTTTCCACTTCAAAGAAACTGTCGTCAAATGTTCACCAATTCCCTCCACTAAGCGGAACTGTCATCAATCTCCGTTGAATGTTCTTGGTTTTTCGAAAAATCACGAAAACGAATTTCTTCTTTGCATATGCTAGTTGAATAAGACCGTCCCCTAGTACCCCGTAGGATCCGACTTGTATCCCTCCAAAGACTTTGTGAACTCGTTAGGACCGGTGTTGACATTCTAGGTTCATTCATTCGTTACCAAATGCGAGAATATGACAATAAACAAAAAGGATTTCTTCGTTGCATATTCTAGTTGATAAAGCAATATCGCCTAGTACCCCATCGGATCCGACTTGTATCCCTCCAAAGACTTTGTGAACTCGTTAGGACCGGTGTTGGCGTTCAAGGTTCATACGTTCGTCTTCAAATGCGAGAATATGACAAATAACAAAGTGCTTTCGAACATTTTCGAATAACCGATAACAATCATAAACAATCGATGTGCGGAAGTGAACAAACTGTGCTGTTTTTGGTTTTTGGCCCATAATAGTCGCGTCACCATTTTTGACATTTTCATCGGTAACCGTGACTACCCCACAATTTTTCAAATAATCAAGTTTTCATCATCCATGCCTTTTTTTTTTTTTTTTTTTTTTTTTTTTTTTTTTTTTTTTTTTTTTTTTTTTAACAGGAACCACATCTTCTTCTTCGAAACATCTGGTATCCTTCGAGCCCATCATCTTTCGAAGGATCGAAGGATCATCTTTCGAAGGATGAACTTTCGAAACACACATCCATACTTTCGAAGGATCATCTTTCGAAACACACATCAATACTTTCGAAGGATCATCTACGAAGGATTATCTTTCGAAGTTGTTGAGGGTTCCCACAAAATATCTGGTATCTTTCGATCCAGATCTGGATCCTTCGACCCAAAGAACATCCTTCGACCCAGATCTGGATTAAGCAGCCGCCAAGAACATCAAGAACACAGCCACTGTTTATACCGCAGATTTGACGAAAATCCAAAAAAAATGATATTTGATGATGAAAACTTGTTGATTTCGGTGTGAAACATAAAACCCAACACTCGTTTCAGCACAGATCTGAATATTCGGGTCCAGATCTGAGTTTTTCTTGATTTTCACCATTTTTACATCTTGAACAAAAAGCACAAAAATCACAGATCTAGAGCACATGTGACTTAGTAAACGGTTAGATTTACTAAATCGGGCACCATGGCTCTGATACCAATTGTAGGACCGGGTTTGGGGACCGAAACCGTGATTCTTATGGTTATGTTCAAAGACGGAAGAGATTAGCAATGATAAACAAACAACTTTGTATTAATCCGGTAGTAAAACGTTACAAATCGGCCCGATTACATGATAACCGAACTAATACCAAAGGAGTATACATTCCGGGAGAGATCAAGTGGTGATCTCTCCCCGGGTGAGGTCTCAAACCTCCTCTCACTCTCTTGCACACACTTGTGCTCTCACTCTTATGTTGCAAATGACAAAGTGTTGGTATTTATACCAAACACAGGTTGTATGGTCGAAGGATCAAACTGACTGGTCGATAGATCATCTGTCGACCATTCAGCTTTCGAAAGATACACATATACCTCGAAGGATGACATATCCTTCGAGGTCCATCTTCAACCTTCGATGGATATCTTTCGAGCTCATCGAAGGATACACAATCCTTCGATGCCTTATCCTTCGACACCAACATTAAACAACCATAATTTGTCTTGCAACCACACACACGGTCAAACGAATAACCCTCTCGTTTGACCACTTCAAACGAGCGGGTCTATACACGTTCGATAGACCGTTTCACTAACTATTACAAATTCAGCGTAAAATAATAACTAATCTATTCGACAAGCATCGGACACACAAACTGCATCAACAGTTCATCGTTTTTTCGATGCTCTCAGTGAACCTCTTTTGTATTTCATCGTACTGAGTTTCAACTATATCAATGACGCATCTTGCTATTCGCTCCAATGAACTCCCGCGCGTAACGTATCTTTTTAAATTTGCGTGCTGGCTCTCAACTCTGTTGGTGGTGCGCTGACCAAAGTTGCGACACTTATCGGTCCACGCATAAACGAACATTTCTTTATAGTCTTTGAGCCAGTTTTCGTAGACGTAATCATAGACACCTGCAAAAATAAAATAATGAAATGTAAAAGCGTGTGTAAAATATAATAGATTGGGTGAGTCGTTTGTTGAAGGAACACTTACTTTCTCGGTTGGCAACCACGAGTCGGTTATACATTTTCTCCAAGTTGTACTTGTACATGGGCTCTGAAGAAGATTCGCACAATCTCCGCCAGTACGACATAAATTTCCCCCAATCTTCTTTATTGAACCCTTCCTTGCACTTTTTAGCTATATTTTGTTGGATGTGAAAGTGGCATAGAAGCCTGGTTGCGTTCGGGAATACTTTAGAACACGCGTTAATTAGGGCAAGCTCCCTATCCGTGACTATCACACGCGGCATCATACATTCATGCAATATTGACTTGATCCGCTCAAGCACCCACACGTAGTTACCCCTTCGTTCTTTACAAATAACGGCATGTGCGATACAAAAAGACTTGCTGGTCGACGTCATACCCACAACCTGGACAAATGGCATATTGTAGAGGTTTGTTTTGTAGGTCGCGTCGATCAACATCACGTGCGGGAATGCACGCCACATAGTGATTGAATAAGGATGAACAAAGAAAATCTCTGTTACAACATCTGTTTTGGGTTCCTGTCGGGTGTCGTAAATGAATCGGTGGTCATGCAGCAGGCTTTCCAGTGCCTGCATAGGAGTCTTTCCGTCCATTATTGTCGCTCTAATTTTTGTACCGCATTTTGAACGTCTTTCTGAACATGCAGGCTGTCGGGGAACTACTTTAATAGGGTTTGAAATATGATACGTGGCTCCATGTTTTGAGCAGTTAGCTGCTCCACTAGCTTGTATTCGGATTCAGTAAATCTTCGCACAAAAGCGTGGCCCAACAGACTCGTCGTAGGTTCGTGGTTATGGTTCGCGTCGTCCACTTTTAACTCCCACGTGTCATTCGTCACGTCCCGGATGGCGAGTAATGAAAATGGGCAACCGATTTTTTTGCTACCAGCTTTCCTAACGGTTGCTTTACTACGGTGCTCACCACTACGGTCGCACACAAGCCATACCATCCCAGTAGTACCGCCAATATTTTTCGATCGGCGGGTAACAATTACGTAACCATACGCCTTTCCCGTTTCTTGTACCCAATTCTTCAAATCAGTTAGAGACATGAAACGCTAAAAAAAGTTACGTTAATAATAATAATAATAATAATAATAATTATAATATTTTTAACAACAATAATAATTATAATTATGTTTATAATATTTTTAACAATAATAATAATAATTATAATTATAATATTTTTTAACAACAATAATAATTATAATTATAATTATAATATTTTTAACAATAATAATAATAATTAATTATTTTAATGTGATACCTCATTTATTTGAAACGGATTGCCCGGGGTAGATGGTTCATAAAGTGATGTGTTACGGGGCTCATAACCATATCCACCATGTTCTTCGTATCCACCGTAGCCTCCATATCTATCGTATCCACTATATCCACCTTCACCCCCGTATCCACTGTATCCACCTTCACCCCCGTATCCACCTTCACCCCCGTATCCACTGTATCCACCTTCACCTCCGTATACCCCGTAACCCGGATACGATTGCTGCGTCGGGTAATATGGTTCATCAACAGGTGCATTCTCAGCACCGTATCCACTTTGTTGCACGTACGGAGATTCATACCCGTATCCGTAATCCGGATACACTTGATGCGCCGGGTAATTTGGTTCATCAACAGGTGGAGTGGGAGTCTTGTTCAAGTCTGGCAACTGTGTTTTTTGATCAACAGGGCCTCCAGACACAACCTCCTCCTCCTCATTGGCATCTTTTGCTCCCCATGTGTCGTTAGAATAGCGATTACCGAAATAATTCTCGGTCCAAAATGATGACATTTTAACAAGATTGAGCAAAAAACAGAACAAATGATTTTGGTTTGGGGTTTAAATTGTTTACTGAAGAAGAAATATGAAAAAAAGAAGAAGAAATAACTCATGAACTACGAATGCAGATGAAAAGAAAGCAGTGCTAAATAGACTTTCAATTTTACTGAAATAGGCAGCGTATAGCTCTCTACTCCCCGTATTACTTTATTCCCGTGCCTCGACAACATCGCATCAGTGTCAAATCAGTCTGACATATACAGCGTATTGACCAATACGGAGGGTATAGGGTTACCTATATACGCTACGTATTGGTCAATACGTAGCGTATGTCAGACTGATTTGGTTTGACTTTCTACATGCCCCTTACATACGCTGCGTATAGGTCAATACGCAGCGTATAACCTAACTAGTGTATATAAGGATTAAGTTTCATATTCTAACAGCTCCGAGACGGAGGATAAACTGGTTAAGGCGTTGCGGTTTTAAACGATAGGTCACGAGTTCGATCCATGCAAGGGCTGGTTATTTAAAGAAGACCCTCTTTTTAACGATTTTTGATATATTTACACTTTGGTCCCTGAAGTTTCAATTTTTACAAAAATGGCCCCTAGAGTTTCGAAGATTGACACAAATGGAACCCTGAAGTTTCGTAAATTTACAAAAACGGTCCCTGGTGTTTCGAAAATTTACAAAAACGGTCCCTGAAGTTTTGAAAACTGACAAAAATGGTCCCTGAAGTTTTATATACGCTGCGTATTGACCTATACGCAGCGTATATAAACCTTGCAAAAATTTGACACCTCAAACCTACCAAAATGACCCCAAATTTGCAGCTCTTTTATATACGCTACGTATTGGTCAATACGCAGCGTATATACACCTTGTTTTCTGTGCAATGATTGGTTATCAGGCACTGAGATCTATGGTCTATCTACGCTGCGTATAGATCAATACGCAGCGTATATGGTTAACCCTATACGCTGCGTATTGATCAATACGCAGCGTATTGATCAATACGCAGCGTATTTAAACCCTAAGTGTGCAGATAGGCAAACTGAGTGTGCAGATAGTTAGAGCCAATAATAATTATTATTATTATGTTGTGTAAATAATAATAAACATGAAGGTAAGCGATAAATCTATCATTTCATTGACTTGTGGAAGGTAGTAAAGTCTTTCATATTTTTGAACTTGTCGTCTTAACAAGAAAAGTAAAAATAAAAATTTTATTTTTATTAATTATATATACCGACTACTAAGGTGCTGTTTGTTTTTTCTGCAGGAAAACCTCTTCTGCTGCAGGCCACATCTGCAGGCATCTGCAGGAGAAGAGGTGGACCAAATGTCTGCAGTCTGCAAGAGAAGAGGGTTTGTTTTTTTTATACATAAACCTCTTCACACACATTACACACAACACACACCATCCTCTCTGCTTTCACTTCACCACCGCCACCACTTCACCACCGCCACCACCGTCACCACCGCCACCACTTCACCACCGTCACCACTGCACCACAGCCACCACAAAGCCCACCCGTCATCTTCAATATCACCTCCGCATCATCCTCCCGAACATACGACTTCAACGCATCCAAAAAATTCGAAGTGGTTGTGAAAATCAGCACCGAAACAGACCCCTGGAATATCGCGGTCAGGATCGCAGCCACCATGTGGGCGGCGTACCACTTGCTGGACCCAAGACGAGGAGGGTTCCCGCGATTGACGGGATGAGACGGAGGGAGAGAGTGAGGAAGATGCAACTGGAAGCGGCTCCGAGTAGGATGTAGTTGCATATTAGGAAGAATTTGTGGGTTTTGTGGTGGGTTTGAACATCGGTTGTGAGACCCATTTTTTTGTTGTTTTTTTCTTTTTTTTTGTAGGATTTCTGGTGATTTGAGGTAATTACAGATGGATTAGATAAGATTGAAGAGGAAGATTTGTGTTGTGTGTGTGGGGTTTATATATGCAGGGGTTAAAGATGAGAGAGTGGCAACGGGAAGAGGGGAGAAGCAAGGGTCTCATCTCTTCCCCAAGAAGAGGTTGGGGAGAGGTAAAAAGCACTTCTCGAAAAAAAAAAACAAACACTCTTCTGAGGCTAAACCTCTTCCCGCGTCTGCACGGTGCAGACAGAAGAGGCCAGGAAGCTCTTCTTCCAAAAAACAAACACCACCTAAAAGTCTAAATTGGTATGTGCTAAGAGATTAAATGCTTCCAGAATTGTATTAAATTATGTATATACCGATTAATAAATGTCTAAATTAGTGTGTGTAACAGACTAAAGACTAATGTGTTTACATACTATCAATTATCTCTTGGTCTAGTGATTAATGGGGAGGTGGAAAGTTTTGCTTCTCTTTAAAGGTCCCGTGTTTAAGTCCAGGCAAGAGGAGTTTTAATAATAATTTGGTAATACTAACATACTAAGTACTAACCCGATTAGTGATATCGTAACCGTACGCTGTTAAAAAAATGTGGTTAGATACCGAGTCCTAGAAAAATATGTATGCACCAATTACTTAAGTGTTGCTATTGATATAATAATATTGACAACAAATGTTACTTAATGTTTGTTTTGCTTAATATCAACACATGTAAACTTAAAGTAGTAATAATAAATAAATAAAATCATATCATACTAGTAAATAATTATAACTAGTACATACACATCAGGCAGCACAAATGCTACACCACTGACAGCGATAAGTACCGATCCGGAAAATCATCGAAATTAGGTACCGGCACCGAAAATGCTTGGTACAATACGGTATGGTATTTGAAGGTAAAAATTAATAAAGATAGGTATGGTGCTAGACCGGTGTCGAACCGAAAGTAACGATTCTGAAAACGCCAAAAGGTGGGTACCAAATTGGTACCAAAAATGATTTGGTATAGTAAATTTGGTACCGATACGATACCGGTTTGATTACAGGATTTGATACGATTTTCTCATCAATAATCTAAATATCCAAGTTAATTTTACATGCTACAATTCATTCATTACGTAAAAAGACAAAAAATAAAGCAAAATAAGTTGTTGTGTATATAAAACCTCATTCAAACGAAATACAGTTTATTTACTGTGTGTATGAAAAGTAATCTAAACTGTGCAACTACTTGCATTGCTACGTTGCTACAGGATTTGATGAGCTCGGTACCAACCGGTACCGAAAATACCGTTACCGAAATCCTCAAAAATGGGTACCGGTACCGAATATACCTAGTACAGTACGGCTTGATACGGTCGGTACTGGTACGGCACCGATATTTGAGGCTAAAACCCGATGAATCCCGGTGCCGAACGGATACCGAAAATACACTCAGTTTGGTAAATTTGATACCGGTACCGGTACCCAATACTATTAATTCATTTCTATTTCTTTTTAATATTTATCTAATGTTACTGTTCAATCCCTTCTGTTTTTAATATATAGGGCAATATCAATATCTACATCTGCCATATGTAATAAAACCAAGCCAGAAATGTGTAAATCAAAATACATTTTCAATTTTATAGTCTGGTTACTAACGGAAGTAGGGGATGACCTTGACTATCAATTTTATAGTCTGGTTACTAACGGAAGTAGGGGATGACACAAGGTTTTGGAAGTCTGCATCACAAGCAATGAGTATCAGATCATCTTCTTCATCCCTGTATTTAAGATGGAATTTTGTATTTTCCAACTTAATTCTTTGAGCAACTTGGTTTTCCAGTTCCAACAGTCCTGATGAAATAGGGATCCTAAACTTTATCATAACACCTTTATAAGTTGCCTTAACTGTCACCATTCTGCAGTCATCTAGGACTTTGGCCACCTTCTTCTTTGCGGATGCTGATGCATGAAACTCATCAAAAGTATCTGAAATCTGGACCATCTGACCATCAACAACCTTATAACCGTTGTGACCCGATGTATGATGTATCGCAGTCCTTTTTCTCCAGCGTTTGACGCCTAGAAGTAACCTCGTTGCGTAGTATATACCAAAACGCGCTCCTGGAGGCTTGGAAAAGGGAGTCACTGTCTCTGTGGATTCATCTGGTACTTTAACCTCTTTTAACCGCTGTGACGAAGAAAGCAGCAATCGAATCATCTCGCCTTCGAGTGATGGGTTTAATCTAGAAATTTCAAAAGAATTATGCTTGCCACAAATCCACCACCTTGCTGAAAAGCCATGATGATTACTTGTACAACTCCACCGCTTAACCCTCATCAATAGAAACACAGCAACATATATACCAAACCGGACAGTTTTCTTGTTGCGCTTCGGCGTTGGCCAACTGGCTATGTTGAACTTGCGACAAACACGCGTTAGTGTAGTACGGCTAACTATAAAAAGAACGAGGATAAATCAATATCAATACACAAATAAACAATATAGTACAACTATAAAAGAACCTACCACCAAGTTTCGTGGCTGCTTCCTCCATTGGCTTTCCAAAATATTGCTTAATGTCCTCTGGTGTAATAGAATCCCCTTTGCGCTTTCGCCTTCCTTTAGTACATTCTCCTTTTTCTCCGGTAACCACATCAATATTCTTGCCTGTAACATCCACAGATATTTCCTTTGTGCCAACGTCGTGTAGATGTTGAGCATTTGTACAATCAGTTAGAGCATTAGTTTTCTCTACTGTCTCTGAATCTAGCTGCAATATTTCTCTTGACAAGGATCCTAAGATATATCCTTTCTGTTTTTTAAGTGCTCCTTTTTCTCCAGAATTGAACCCTTTTTCAACAGTAACTAGATCAATGTTCTTGCTTGTAGTATCATCCACAAACACTCCCTCTGTGTTAGTAATCGCATCGCTCGAGTTCTTGGGGAAACAATTGCTAAAATCATGTTGATCTAGAGCATTTTGGCAGTCATTTTGAGCATTACTTTTCCACATTAAATAATCCAATTGATCTAGAGGATTTTGAGCAATACTTTCCCAGAAATAATTATTTTTCAGATCAAGTTGATCAAAAACATTTTGGAAGTCATTTTGAGTATTATCTTCCAACATATTTCGGTTGAGTCTAATGGTGTAGAAATCTATGGTATCGACAACTCACAAATCAAACACAAATCGGACACAAAAGTAGCAACAAAACGGTGACAAAACTTTGTTATTAACCCAAACCAGAAACGCCCAATCAATACCCTTGATCTTGCATGATGAACATCAGTCGATCTACAAATACAAAGACAGAAAGGATACAGGAAAGTATACAACCTGATCTATACAGTTGCAAGATCTCACAGGCGAGATTATCAACAATACGAAGTCAAACCCTAACCGATCGCAATACACAATACAGAGAGAACAAGCTTGAAGAGAGAATGCAGCGAAAAGTCTAGAAACCCTAGACTATTATCTTCGCTTTATATACCAATAGATAGGGCTGTAAACGAACCAAACGTTTAGCGAACCAGTTCGTGAACCGGTCGGCGTGAAGTTCGTTTATGTTCGTTAGAACATGAACAAGAAATTTCGTTCGATTAGTTAAATAAACGAATATGAACAGAGGTCTTGTTCGTTCGATTGTGTTCGTGAACGTTCGGTAAGGTGTTCGTGAACGTGTTTGTGAACATTCATTGATTTGCATTCGTTTATGTTCGTATGTTTTTGTTTTAATTGAAGATCTTTGCACTTTCTTATATTTTATTTTTACTTTTTATATTATTAAACTTTTATCTATTTTATTACCCTAACAATTAAACTAGGAAATTCACTTTCACCTTGTTTATGCATCATTTTCCTTTCATTTCTCATTATTTACATTGGCGAATACGATCGACCTCCGTTCCACAATAAGGGATTCAAGTTCGAGTGCTACTCTCTGGGCCATCTATCTTTATCCTTCGTCGTGTTTGCCAAATTTATTTGTGTTCGTTTATGTTCGTGAACCGTTCGCGAACACGCTCATTTCCTTAATGAACGAACACAAACATAAAATCTCGTTCGGTAAGTGTTCATGAACTGTTCGTGAACACATTTATTTCCTTAACGAACGAACACGAACAAAGCTTGTTCGTGTTCGTTTGGTTCGTTTACAGCCCTACCAACAGCAATCCAATATTACACTCTGCCTCTTTATCTTTTTATTATTTACACAGACTTCAAGAGATACTTACATCCAGGTCCCCCAAGTATTGCACTTGTTATTATAACAACACTAGTCCAAAACAACATGTAAGTATATTATATTATACACTATAAATTTGCAACAACTTGTTTCAATGGATTAAAAATAGGTCTAAACTTCAGGGTGTAACGTGGGAGAATTGGTGTGAGATCAAAGTCTGCGATTAGTTTGTAATATCGGGGGTTGTCTGTTCGATCACTGTACATCGCCCTTTAGCATCTTGTTAAGGGTTTTTATTTCTTTGTTTTCAATATATATCATTCCACGTTGCCGGCCAAAAAAAAAACTTGTTGCAATGGAAGTGGTACCTTTTGCATAATGTATGTTGTATTTGGGTGTACAAAACAACTTGTTGCAATGGAAGTTGTACCTTTTGCATAAACTCTTTTCTGGCAAACGTATGTTGTGCTTGGGTGTACAAGTTATTGATGCGGATGGCTAAAAAAGACGTTGTATCTTCAATATACCACGTAACAGGTCTTAAATATGTGTCCAACACTGCATCATCTCTTCTTCTTCCATCAAAACATCTCATCGTCTCTTCTTCCCCAAAACTCTGTCTATTTTCTCTGTCGATAATCTTTTCTTTGTCGCTCCAAATCGAAATCGTGAAGGTCTATTCTCCTTTCACTAACTGATGTTTAGTTACCCTTGAAATCTCACCGATTTCCCACTACTCTTCAGCCGCTGACAGGTGTGAACCGTCGCCGCTACAAATCGTCCTCCCAATCGAGTAATCCCTCATGATTTATTTTGTTCTATATCGTGTGTTTATGTACGTTGAAATTTTGCTTAAATCTGAAGAAATAGAGAACGAGATATGGAAGTTGAATTTGTTTTTGAATGATTATGTTTGTTGTTGACAAATTGACAACCATTTGATTTGATAAAGTTCATCTTAGTAGTACTTAGATTAGGTTTTTTACTTTTGATTTACATTTTAGGGTTGACTTGCCTTAGTTGATGATTATTATGAGGTTAATGTTGTTTGTGATGAGTGAAATAGGGGCTTATAGTTATGGCTTATAGTTGTTTATTTTAGTGTATTAGCATAAGAGGTTTTATCACTCATACTTTAGGGAAAACCAAAATGAAGCACCTCACGCTTCAAAGTTTATTGCAAGTGCAAGTGGAAAAGTAGAGTTTGGATTCGTAACATGGTGATTCTTATGGGGTTCTTGACAAGAGTTCAAGGCCAGATGGATAACCCAAGTCTCCTCATATAGAAAGTGGGAATTCTACCAATGGTGAAGAAAAAAAAGGTGATGATGAACATAAGGGGCCTTTATGTCACGGCCCCAGCCCCGGTTTGACCCGGTCAGGAGCCGCGGGACAGGAACCCGTGGTATCTATGATGCGACAGCGGAAGATTTTACAGGATCTTTTTAAAACTCAAAATGCCCGACAATTTTATTTCATAATTCGGGATAAACCCCGTAATTTACAATAGAGGAATTTCACAAGTAAATTCCCTGATTTATTAAAACATGTTTATTTATTTTAACTGAGCCACCTCTTCAAGCTTGTTAGTGCTCCGTAGCATGTTTTTCCTTGATTTACAGCAGGTCGCCTGAAACATATTTTAAAAATATTTTATCAGCGGAGAAATGCTAGCGAGTTATTCAAATTTAATAAAACGACACATGGTTATAAATTACAGCATAAGAGCGATTATAATGGCTTCTATCTTATTTTTATCTGGCGTCGTGTCACCTAGTGACGATGGTCATACCACTATTGGGTCTTTTCCCAAGTAGTGACGTTTATCACTGTTAGGATTTATTAGCCTAACCCGTGAGAAATTAGTAATGTGCACAATACCCCACTAGCCAGTGATTCAAGATAACCACGACTTACTCCCTGTAATTATAACTTTTTGAAAATGGAGTATTGTAAAATACTTTTAATAAAAGAGAATAACTCACATTGCAGATTTATACGGGCAGAGTTTAGCCTACTGATTAGCCTTGTAACCTAATTTAAATAACATGCACACGAACTAGGCCAGTAACTAATACAGCATTTACGCTAACTCACGAGATTAAACCCTCACAACGAATGACAAAGTGCGATGCTTAAACATCCATCGAATTCACGACGAATGACAAAGCATAACCCTAATGTGGGCAGCACTTAAACATCCATTGGATAGTTTTTAATCGATCGGACATTGAATCGTAGCAGCGATCGAGTTAATACCATGTATCGTAGCAGCACCTTGCTATATTAATTGTATTTTCGACTTTGGAGCAGTAAGAATTCGTTTTTGAAAGTTTTTGTCGACACAGGATGAAAGCTCCTGAGCTAAGCTATTTATAGCTGAAATTGAGGTCTGTCGCGGCCCGCGTGAACCTCCGGTCGACCTTTACGCTGCCCGCGTAGCCACCTAGTCTACGCGTAGGTTTGCTGGGTCACGAGTTAGGGTTGCCAGATGGGTTATACGTGGCCCGGATGCTTATCCGGTCAAATTTGATGTTGACGCGGCCCGCGTAAGCCTATGCTTACCTTTACGCGGCCCGCCTGAAGACCATTTTTCTTGATTTCTTGGTTTTTCATGCACAGTAGGGTTTCAGGGGTCCGGGTTCTTACTTGCGGGTCAATTTGGGACATTTTTTATAGTTTTTATATTCTCCCCACCTTATTTAAAATCTCGTCCTCGAGATTTATTGAAATAGGTGAGGATACTTTCGCTTCATCTCCGATTCCAGCTCCCAAGTGTATTCGGGTCCTCTCTTTGAATTCCATTTAACTTTGACAAGCACCAGTCGCTTGTGTTTGAGAAACTTGATCTTTTTATCTTCTATCTGAAGAGGTTTCTCAACAAGTTTTAATCTTTCGTTTACTTCTATATCTTGAAGAGGTACTATCAGTGATTCGTCAGATAGACATTTCTTGAGATTGGATACATGAAATACGTCATGTACCCCAGCTAACTCTTCTGATAGTTGTAGACGATAAGCAACTAGTCCTATACGTTGGATCACTGGGAATGGTCCTACGTATCTTGGACTTAGCTTTCCTTTCTTACCAAACCGTACTACTCCTTTCCAATGAGAGACTTTCAAAAGTACCTTGTCTCCAATTTGAAACTCAAGTGGCTTGCGTCGATTGTCGGCATAGCTTTTCTGGCGATCCCGAGCAGTCTTTAGTCTTTCCTTGATTTGAGTAATCTTGTCGGTAGTTTCTTGCACAATCTCTGGACCTGATAATTGACTTTCTCCTATTTCTGCCCAACAAACGGGAGTTCTACACTTCCGTCCATACAGTGCTTCGAATGGGGCAGCTTCAATACTTGAATGATAACTATTATTATAGGAGAATTCAATTAAGGGTAAATGGTTGTCCCAGTTTCCACCAAAATCGATCACACATGCCCTAAGCATGTCCTCCGCGGTTTGGATCGTCCTTTCACTTTGTCCGTCAGTTTGAGGATGGTATGCAGTGCTTAGATTTAGTCGTGTTCCCATGGCTTCTTGGAAACTTGTCCAGAAGTGAGAAGTGAAACGACTATCCCTATCTGATACAATGGAGAGTGGAACTCCATGTAAGGATACGACTTCATCTACATACAACTTGGCTAACCTTTCCATGCTAAAGGTTTCTTTCATGGGTAGAAAATAAGCTGATTTGGTTAATCGATCCACAATTACCCAAATCGCATCATTACCTTTTCTTGTTTTGGGTAACTTAGTAACAAAGTCCATTGTTATGAGTTCCCATTTCCATACAGGCATTTCTAATTGTTGTAGTAGACCTGAAGGTTTCTGGTGTTCTGCCTTAACTTGTGAACAAGTTAGACATTTAGAAACATATCTAGCTATGTCCTTTTTCATTCCTATCCACTAGAAATTATTTCTTAAATCTTGGTACATTTTATTGTTACCAGGATGCATGGTATACCTAGATTTATGAGCTTCTTCTAAAATCTTATTTCTTAACTCTCCCTACTTAGGTACCCAAATCCTTTTCTTATGGAATCTCCAAATTCCATCAGATCCTTGCTCTAATTCCTTTATTCTTCCTTTCATTCCTTCAGCAACATCCTGGATTGTTGTTTCCTGAATATTTTTCAGTTGTTCCATTAAGTCTAATTGTAAACTTAATGTAAGAGCACGAACTCGCTTTTGCTTTTCATGATATTTACGACTTAAGGCATCTGCAACTACATTTGCCTTTCCTTCGTGATATTGAATATCACAGTCGTAGTCACTTAAAATTTCCATCCATCTTCTTTGCCTCATATTCAATTCTTTTTGCCCAAATATGTATCTTAAGCTCTTATGATCTGTATAGACAGTAAACTTACTTCCATACAAATAGTGTCTCCAAATCTTAAGGGCAAAAATTATGGCTCCTAATTCTAAGTCATGAGTCGTATAGTTTTCTTCGTGCTTTTTCAATTGCCTTGATGCATACGCAATTACCTTTTTGCGTTGCATTAGCACACATCCCAATCCTAGTTTTGAAGCATCACAATATACTTCAAAATCTTCTGTTCCTTCAGGTAAAGCTAGAATTGGAGCGTTTGTTAATTTCTGTTTTAAAATCCTAAAGGCTTCTTCTTGCCTAGATCCCCATTCAAACTTAGCTGTTTTACATGTTAACTTAGTTAATGGTACAGCTATTTTGGAAAAATCCTTAATAAATCGTCTATATTAACCAACTAATCCTAGAAAACTTCTAATTTCCATAGCTGATTGCGGAACTTTCCATTTGGTGATCGTTTCTATCTTAGCAGGATCTACGTGGATTCCTTTGTGATTCACCATGTGACCTAAAAATTGCACTTCTTGTAGCCAAAATTCATATTTCGAGAATTTGGCGTAAAGCTTCTCTTTTCTTAACAAGGTTAAGAGTGCATGCAAATGTTGACAATGCTCGTCTTGACTTTTGGAATAAATAAGTATATCGTCGATGAAGACAATTACGAATTTATCCAAGTACGGTTTACAGATTCGATTCATCATGTCCATAAATGCTGCAGGAGCATTTGTTAACCCAAATGGCATTATTGTAAACTCGTAATGACCATACCTAGTTCTGAAAGCAGTTTTAGGTATGTCTTCCTCTTGTACCTTCAATTGATGATATCCGGAACGTAAATCTATTTTAGAAAAGTATCTAGCTCCTTGAAGTTGATCAAAAAGATCGTCAATTCTAGGTAATGGGTATCGATTCTTAATTGTAACTTTATTCAATTCTCTATAATCGATACACATTCGCATTGAACCATCTTTCTTTTTCACAAACAACACTGGCGTTCCCCATGGGGATGAACTAGGTTGTATGAATCCTTTACTTAATAATTCATCTAATTGCTTTTTCAATTCTAGCATTTCAGTAGGTGCTAACCGATAAGGTGCCTTGGCTATCGGTGTATTTCCAGGAATTAGATAAATTCTAAATTCTACTTCCCGATCAGGTGGTAATCCAGGTAGTTCTTCTGGGAATACCTCTGGGTATTCTGATACTACTGGAATTTCCTTAAATTCCTTACCTTTAGTGTTAATGATTACTAAAATCATATACACTATTCCTTGTTTTCGTTCATAATTAGCAACTTTCATTACTGAAATGAACTTCATTGGTTTCCGTGGCTTATCTCCTGTAATCACCACTAATTCTCCTGTGGGTGTATGAATTTCTATGGAATTCTTATCATAAAGAATTCGAGTATGGTTGGCTACTAGCCAATTCATTCCTAACACAACATCAAATCCGGCTAAATTCATAGGTAATAGGTTTGCAGAGAATTTATGACCTAAAAGTTCTATCTTTCCTTCTCGCACAACCTTATCTATTTTAACAAAATTCCCATCTGCCGTTTCGACTGTAAAAATCTGCCTAAGGTTGGTTAAGGGTAAGTTAAGAGCTTGACAGAATGAAGTATTTATAAAACTTTGGTTTGCACCAGAGTCAAATAATACTTTGGCATAGATGTTGTGAACTAAGAATGTACCAGCTATCACATCTGGGATTAGCTCTGCTTCCTGAGTTGTCAGTTGGAAGGCTCTTACGTTCTTCTTGGTCGCTCCTTCTGCAGGTTTGGCTTTGTTATCGGCTGGTTTGACCAGTTTTGGGCAGTCTGGCCTAATATGTCCAGCTTCTCCACAGTTGTAACAGACTGTGGTTTTCTTATTCCTGCAGTCTTCTTCTTGATGCCCCGGAATTTTGCAAAAATTGCAATATCCCTTGCATCTTCCAAAATGCTTCCTTTTACAGGAATTGCAAAATGGAACAGTGGAAGATTGCCCAGTTCTCCTTCCCTTGAAATTACTACGGTTACCCATACGGAATCCCTGGGTAATCTTTTGGGCTACTTCCTTTTTCCGGGTTTCTTCTCTTGTGCGTACCAGTCCGTCGGTTAGGGTGTTAGCTAATTCCACAGCATCGTCAATAGTGCGGGGTCTCGCAGCTTTGACGATATCTCGAATATCGCCAATCAAACCCCAAATATAGCGGGAAATAAGTACCGGTTCTGGCGAAGCCAGGGTTGGTACCACTCTTGTGTACTCGAAGAATGTCAAAGTATACCCTCGACAGTCTACATCCACCATCCGATGGTTTAGGAACTTATTTGTCATTTGTTCCTTTTCGTACTCGGGACAGAATTTTCTTTCTACAAGACTTTTAAATTCTTCCCAGTTCATGGCATAGGCCACACTCCTTCCTTTGGCTTGAAGTACAGTATTCCACCATTCTAGCGCCGCTTCTTTAAAAAGATGCGACGCGTACATAACCTTGTCGTCCTTGGCACATTTACTTATCATAATTACTGCTTCGATTTTCTCCAACCAACGCATACATAACCTTGTCGTCCTTGGTTTACACAAACTCACGCGCCTCTTTTCTTCTCTTCAATTTCACTCATTTAATCTTAGCCCTTGATTTAATCAATTGATGGTTAAGATTACTTTATAGCCTTTCTAGCAAAAAAAAACTTCCTATTATATCCTAACCGTAGCTATTCATTGCTTAATAGATGGTATTCCTTCCTAACCTTCCCACTAGGGCTGGCAATAGGTAACCTGCTAAGCCACAATAACAGAAAAGTACACCATGTGATTTTTTACGTTTTTAAAAATAATCAAAATTTGAAAGTTAGGATCAATTATTTCTCATTCTAGGTGCATAAAATATACATATGTCTTATAAACATTGGATATAAAGTAGTTAAACGAGTCGTATTCATGTTTAAAATCTTTGTTGTTCGCATTATCAGATACCTGTTAAACAAGTCATAAACATTGGCTTATTGACTTTCCCACCTAAATAAAGTTCCTAATATATCCTCAACAACCGTGGGGGAGAACATGAATTGTCACGGCCCCGGACCCCACCCTGGGAGTGGGAGCCGTGAACCAGTCAGATGGTATCGGTGTTTATTAATTACGCAGCGGAAAAATTTTCATCAGGATCGTAGTTAGGAAATAATTTCAGAGTTTGTAAAACACCAAACTTTTAATATTAAACAAATAGGCTTAAAACCATATTTAAATTCAATTATTTTTATAGGGATAAACCCAAATAAATAAAACATAATTTTATTCTTTTATTCAGGTGTTTATAGCCACTATATTTAAGTCTTCAGTGCTCCATAGCTGGCTTCTATTATCTTTACAGCAAATTACATGAAACGTGTTTTGAAAACATTTTATCAGTAATAAATACTGATGAGTTCATTCCATTTTTGTAAAATATATTGTTATACTTTACAACATTAAGGGTTTTATATTTGTTTATATTTACCTAAAACTAAATCAATATTTGTCACATGATGGCAGTTCCGATGTGACAGTGGTCATATCACTCATTGGCTCACTTTCGTCCAATAGTGAATTTTTCTAGTAATTATATCTTACTATTATTCAAAGTATCTGTCACTGGGCGATTCCCATGACGGTGGTCATATCACTGTTGATCATTCTTTCAACTAGTGAATAGGGTCATAACACTGTTGATCGTTCTCTCAACTAGTGCCTTTGGTCATGTCACTGTTGATCATTCTCTCAACTAGTGACTCTGGTCATATCACTGTTGATCATTCTTTCAACTAGTGATTGTGGTCATAACACTGTTGATCGTTCTCTCAACTAGTGTCTTTGGTCATGTCACTGTTGATCATTCTCTCAACTAGTGACTCTGGTCATATTTCTGGTCATATCACTGTTGATCATTCTCTCAACTAGTGACTCTGAACCTAGTAGTGTCTCGTGACATTACTTCGTCAAATATATTTTCTATGGCACAAAACCAATTAGTCCAGAAAATGAAATATATCATTTTCTGTCAAATTAATAGCTATAACTTTATCAAATATAATATTTTAATTAAATAATTTTAAATTATTATTTATTATATTAACGTGACTACAATTCCCGAGATATATCTTAATATATTAAAAGTTAAATATATATAATTTACTAAGAAGTATCATAGTTCATTCAAAACAAACATGAAAGTTCATCTAAATTTAACATGCTTTTGTTTATTTTTAATATAAGTGTTACAGGCATATAATATTATTTTAGAGAGCACAAAACAAAAATACCTAATGCATTTTAAAAATATAAAATGTAAGGACATGATTTAAAATACGTCACTTATATATTTCTGTTGAAATTCAAAAAGTATCTATAAATAAATTTTACTTATTTATAGAACTTTGTACATGTGTAAAAGATATGTACGCTATCAGCTACTAATATGTAGACAAATACTAAAAAGGTTATTGTTAATACTAATATATTTTAATAATGATTAATAAAACTCTGTTTTATATAGATATCATTTAGATTTATTTCAATCATAAATTGAATTTATTAATTATTTAATGTAAAAACAATATTAGTTATAGGTTATGGCCAATGGGGCACAATTTCCCCCATGCTTGTGGTCATGCTACTATTGGCTAACTTTTTTGCCAGTAGTAACGAGTGTCAAGTAATGTATAAAACCCCACATACTGGCAGATATTAAAGAATACAAAAACTTAATCACTGTAAGTATAACTAGTAAATATTTAGGATTTTGTAAAACATTTTTAAATATAATTGTATCACAAAAAGGTGATAAAACTGTGAGAAAAGAGAATTGACTCACTTTGTAACTTTAGGGTTCAACTAGAAAGCCTCCTGGTAGAATCTTGGGTATAACTTCTGAGCTATTTTAAATATATATATATATATATATATATTTGCACCCATGTTAAGTATAGTACCCCTAATTCAACCTTATCCCTATGTCACGAGACCGAACCCCAACGAACTTAGTCGGGCAGAGCCTTGACATGCGTTATGGGGCTCCAGATCAATCGGAAAGGGTAGCGGTGATCGGGAGTTAAAACAATTAAAACGGGGCAGGGCTTTAGTATAGTTACTAAAGAAAAAGGAAAAACACAAATATATGTTTTTGAAATAGAAAGAAATGTGAATGATAGAAAGCAAGGATGTCAGTCGCAAAGAATGAACAAATATGTGGCCTATTTATATTGAATTTACTTAGAGAAGAAGTTTGGCCTCCTTTTGACAGCAATTATACACGTACCCATGTATGATCAAATGTTACACACGTATGTACTTTCAAATTTACAATTGTTTAGTTAAAATATTATTATTATTTATTATTATAATTAATTCAGCTGCTTCCCTTATTTGGCGGTTATAACTTCTAAAATATGATGTTTTATAAAACAATGAATATGTCATTAGGACGAGAATAATCTTATCTACATTTTGACCCAAGTTTCATTAAAACGGAGTAGGTTCAAATATATTGTATTTTTATAATTTAATTATTAAACGGTCTCTAGGCCCGTCTAGGTACTCTATATTTCTAACAGTCAACTTACCCGTAATCTACCTGTCTAATAATATAAGTTTTTATATACTTTTATTTTAATAGAAATGTCACCCATATACAGACCAATTAATTAGTATAACATTTCAACCAACTATATATAAAATAGTTTTTAAAACTATTTGGGTCGAATAATTATATTAAAAATAAAACTAGTTACTAGTGGTTAATAAATTTAAACAAACCTATAATTCTTATATGATAAAAATGGGAATGTTACATCCTCCCCACCTTGTTTTAAATCTCGTCCTCGAGATTTGGGCTATGATGTCTTCTTAAAGTTATGTCACGTCTTAGTCAATAAGAACAATATTAAGGTAAATGTCACAGAATCAAGACATGTTCAAATGAATATGTGTTTTACAATAAACGTGGCTCAATGGTTCAATTGGATTATTTCTAGGAATCAATGTCAAACGAAGGATGTGAAATTATATAATTTCCAAGGTGACTAGGTTCAAGGCAAAATAGATATATGATCAATAGACGTCTAAATCGAATGTTTAGAAGTTGTGAATGACTTTTAGAATCAATAGAATTCATTGTCAAATGAAACTTACTTTGATTGTCAACTGAGGAAGACTCAGAATCAACAAGCTCAAATGAAATAGAAGCACGAAAATGATTGATCAATTATCGAACCATAACATGAGAAAAATCAATGTGTTGACATTTATTGAATTGCAAGAATACACCGAAATACAATAGAGTTTAGTGTATTATTGTCTTAATACATAATTGTATCAAGACTACTTTTGAATGATGAATCAAAGGAAAGACATACGTAGTTTTGAATGATTCGTATGATTATGATTAGCTCAAGCTACAGGTTTATATCGACGCCGCAAGGTGTCGAAATGATTGAAATAGCTCAATAATTACGGTGATCAAACAAATTCACCGTTTTCGTAATCAACTGAAAGTTTTAATGAAGTAAATTTCAAATAAATATTATAGGATTTTCAACTGATGATGAAAGACCAAATGAATATCGTAGATTTTTCGATTAATGATGAAAGAAACGTTAGAGGTACACCGGAATATAATACGAATTTGTGTACTCTTATCTTAACACATAATTGTATTAAGACAATTTAAGATAATGAATCAACAGAAATTAAATAAATAAATCTGTATATCAGGTGTGAAAATGAGATTAGCGCAAGCTTCAAATTAAAGAAAACGCCACCACAAGGTGTCGTAACCAATTAAATGATTCAATGAAAGTGAAGACCAAACAATATTATGGTTCTGAATAGATGAAGTATTTCACAGGATGCATTTATTTAAAAACTTTTATTTATACTAGGGTCAAATAATAACTTAACTTAGATATTACATATCAACGATTACGTCTGGAATCATTTCTGTTTCTTACGTAGTAAGTACGAATGCTCGCGCGTTCTTCTTAGCTCCGTCTGTTGTTTTTGCCTTGTTGTCGGGTGCTTTGGTCAGTTTCGGGCAATATGGTTTGATGTGTCCTGTTTCTCCGCAATTGAAACAAATATTAGTTTTCCTTCTACACTCTTTCTCTATATGCCCGGTCATCTTGCAGAAGTCACAGTAGGGTGTTTTCCTAAAACGACATCTTCCGGAATGCTTTTTGTTACAGCTTCTGCAGGTAGGTTGCTCCAATGACGGTTCAGTTCCTTTCTTCTTGAATTCTTGGGAAATTTTATGGGCTAACTCTTTCTTCTTGTTTTCTTCTCTT
>JARYGA010036224.1:0-57660 GCA_030545235.1 Helianthus tuberosus
GCTTATGCCTTAGAGTTAAAGACTTTTGCCATTTGGAGCTTTGAAGAGCTTGAGATCTAGAGAGAGAGTCTAGAGAGAGAAAGTTCATTGTACGTGATTCAAGGTGCTGTACGTTATCAGATTTTCAATAGAATCACCGATTATATTACGTCTCATGTGTTCGGTCACGTTCGTGTACAGATTTCGCACGATAAACGTTCGGTTCGCAATCGTTACGGAGTCAAAACCGGTCCTAACAAAATGCCTAAAAGTGTGAGAACGAAGAGAACGCTTATGGATCGTCAAATCAAGACAATCTATGGACTAAATGACGCGGTTGCGTTTTCGTAAATAAAATCACCTTTATTAATCTGGCGCGCTTCATTAAGGGTAAAAGAGTCTTTTGACTTCTCTACACAAAACGTCAAACTCACGCTATTAAAATCCCACCTTAACACATATAGCACACTTCATCATAATATAAACGTCATAGATATAAAACGGCAAACTTTGTTTTTAACCGATAAAGCTAAACAAATAGTACTGAAATGACAGAACTTAATTACTAGCATTTACTGTAATAAAAATCGTACCTAAAATTCGCGCCAAAAACTTACTATATAAACAAACTCTCAGAACTACTAAAATCCACACCAAAACCTATATTTTCCTCTATACCATTCATCTTAGAAACGCCAAGAAAACCAAAATATCAAAGATTCCAATCCATGTTTCTTTGATATACACTATTTTCTCAATAAACTTTCGCTATATGTAATGAGCAAGATCCTCAATATAAACGCCAAAACATACAAAAACCACAAAACTTCAAAAACGCCATTTCATGGAGATTCAGTTTTTGTTCTCAATAAAGTTTAGTTAAACGGGATGGATAACATTGTTAGACATTTTCTTGACTGAGGATTAACAATGTTATCCATCTCGTTCAGCAAAACATTATTGATTTTAGCATGACCAAAATTAGAAGTTTATGGTAGTTTTATTTAGTGGCGTTATTGGTTTTTTTTTTTTTGGCGTTTGATTTCCTTGTCCGATCTTATATTATTTGTTATGTAACTTCGAAGTAACATGTTATGAACAAATAGGTAGAAAAAAAAAGATGCAAAAAAATTATGTATAAAATGATGTAAAACGCCAAACTGAGATCTGTCTGTGTTCTATATGATTGAAATATACAAAACGCCAAAACAATTCTACACTGGTTCTCGAAGACCATCTGTGTGTGTTCTGTAAGAATGAAAAATACAAAACGCCAAACTACTCTTCACTGGCTCTCGAAGACCTTGTCGATCTTCTATTAATTACGGCCTGTTTGCATGTCGATGAGTAGTGTCCATAGCCTTTGCAGTTCTGACACTGTCTTTCTTTGGCCCCGGGTTTCGACTTTGATTTCTTTTTGCCGATTGCTATCTACTGTTTAGATTTCAGGCGCTTCCAAGAACCAGAACCTTTGGATTTATACCCAACAGGGACTCTTATAGGATTCTTGTCGTTTTTATATTGACCGGTTATCTTGGCAAATCTGTCCCTAGTACTAGCAGGAGGAGCAACAATCTGCATATCTTGAACCTTCTTTATATAAGATTGAACATGATCCTTGTATAAGGATAGCTCCTCTTTATTACCAGATAAACGGTTCAAAGTATATTCCATTGAAAAAATAATATCTCGCATCATACTTTGCACATCAGGTTCAAGCTCGGTCATATATTCACGACTAATTGAGTGTTCAGGAGAGCAGTTTGGGTAAGCCTCTTTGTGCCATCTATTCAAAATGGATTGTTTTGGAAATTCCCTAATGTCCATAATTCTCAAAACATAGAATATATGTCTACATAGCAAACCAAACTGTTCAAAATGCCAGCATGAGCAACTGCATGTGCAATCAGACTTACGGAACATTACCTGAAAAACGCCAAAAATAATATCTTTATAACGCCATGCATAGAATGTCTGTCTAAAAAAATAAAAACACATTGCATATGATAAAACGCGATTAACAGAAAACGCCATAAAAACCAAAACGCCATTATTTACCTCAAATAAAGATGTACAAGGCTGTTGAAAGTCATTTACATAAAAGTTAACAAACCCATCAGGCTGATCTTCATAACATTGATTTATGCAATCCGCAACTCCAATAAGCTCAGCTTGAACGTCACAAAAAATACTTTTTGTGTATGATAAAACGCAACTCCACTTATATACAATATCTATGATTTGCGCTTCATAATATATTTATATATATGGACATGTTCCACATATATCATAAATCACATATTTCATCAATTTGTGCTTTTTATCGTTCTCAAAGCATTCAAACATCAAGTTAACTTAGGCATTATTTTCATGCTCAACACATAAGTTATACACATAACGTGACGTTTAACATAGTTTACCGTTTTAATCGCCCAAACGAATAAGCATAGTATTAATTCCTATTATCATGTCTACACTTAACATATTACATTAATCATACTCATTTTCACATATCACCTTGTCAAACATAAAGTTCACCCGTGAACAATCCGTTTTCGCGTACGTACGTATTTAACGTTTTTTGTAACGTTTTCGGGAATCGTAAGTCACGTATGACTAACCAAACACCCAAGTTACTTAATATTAGTTAAAATACTTAAATTTATTGTAAAATATCAATCTACAATCTGTTTTAAAAATATTTTGCAAAATTTGCTTAAAAGCCGATTTTTACCGTTTTTAACGGATAGTCTTGTACCGAACTTTACCGAAACCATCCCAAGTCTTCATGAAATCATATTTTAACATAACACATGTTATTTATTTAATAAAATGGTACTTATACTCATGTTAATGCAGGTTTCATGTAAGCCACATAAATCATGCAATTTCACTCTAGGTTTCATAATCATGGGAAACGAAGAAATTTGATATTGGAAGAGATAATACCATATTGTCTAAAGAAGCGCTTTTATCATGTGTCATATATTGGAGAAAATATACTTCAACTAGAGGAGTTCTGCCATGTGGAAATCGCTTTTGTTTTTCATGCATACAGAACTAGGCAGATGGTTATTCCACATGGTGAATCATCTATACATCAGAATATGGTAAATCATTGTTCTTTTTATTGTTATGGTTGACTATTGGGTTATATTAGGTTGTGGTTTATGATTAAATATTGGTATATTTTTGTGATAAACAGCCACCACCAACGCCAGTTTGTTACCAGTGCGGTTGTCGTGAGCCTGATGAACTTTTAATAAGTTGTCATAGTTGTCAAATTCGTTGTGTGCATTCATATTGTTTGGATCCGCCACAAATTCCATGGGTTTGTGTCCAATGCAAGGATCTTCGAATGGGGTATGTACGTTAAATTTCATTAAATGATAATGTTATTATGGCCAGAGGTATTTTATCAAATATGATATCATTATGGAAACAATGATGTTAATCTGTATGCTTAAATTTTAAGATCTTGTTTTGTTTTGAGTAAGTTGTCCAGAAGCTGTTGGCCACATTTAAGGGTAGGCTTGATTAGTTTGTTATTATTTCTTAGTAACCTGGTGTTCCATAATATCTTTTATCCTCTTGTTTTATCTTTTTGGAATTTATGTTGTTTTAATCATTTTTTTCTTTTTCAAAATAAGTGGTCGTTTTTGGTATTTATGTTTTTTAATCATTTTTTTCTTTTTCAAAATAAGTGGCTGGTTTTTAATTAAAAAGTGAATCCTGGCCCAATATATATAACTATTTTAAAAGCATCCAGCATTGTAGATATCTTGGTGTACTATTATTTCCAATTATATCTTTAAAGTAGGCCCAGGCTATTCACACACGCCCCTTGTCTATTTGGTTTGTTGTTTGGTAGTTGATAAAAAGCGACATCGTAATCACTGAAAAAATGCTCTACTCAACAGAATTTTCACAGTTCAAAACAAAAAACCCAACAGAACCTCAACCTCAATTTTTTTAATACAAAAAATTTTTTGAATACGAAACAGAATGCATGGCCTGCCTCTTAAATGCAACTGAAATGGGGTCGAAGCGTCGCGCTTTGGCCAAAGCACGACGTTTAGGGTTAAAGCGTGACACTTTCTGAAACCTCGTACAGAATATAATATCGTATCAATGTCTCATCACCCTTTTTCTGCAGAAAGAACCCTAAACGTCCCGCTTTGGCCAAAGCGGGGCACGTTAGGGTACAGAACAGGACCTCGTACCACTGTCATGTGACACCTGTGTCACTTCAACCATCAAACAAATACCAAGCCAATGAAATATTGTATTTCATATTTGGGATCTGTATAAATATGTGTATCTTTTGCACATATCAACTCTTGTTCAATTTCAAGCTTTAAATCGCTTTCTGGAAGGTTATACGCGCACTGATGCGTAAATATAACCAGTTTAATGCAACGAACACTCTGGAATAGTGAAATAGGCTTAACATACCTTAAATAACCTTTACTTAACTTAGAAATAAGTTTTGAAGGCTTTGGTATGGCAAAAAAATCAAGTTAAATCGCTTACAGGGACTAAAGTTGACAAACTACGAAAGTATGCCAATTTGAACTGTAACAGACATTACGGAACATGACCATAAGTTAAACACACCCTAAATATCCTATACATAGCTTAGAAATAGGCTTTTAGGGGTTCGGTGTGCTAAAATAAACTTTTGTGTCATTCAGGGACTAAAAGCGTCAAAAAGTGCACAAGTTTGCATTTTCGCGCATAACTTACGTTCTGAATACATCCGGACATCCAAAAATTTATGTAAGCACTAAAATATTTTATTTTAGTGTTTGGCATAAGAAAAATCCATTCGTTTCGTCATTTGGATCGTTTTTCGTGCTTATGCGCATTCCGTCGTAATTAAGCGAACATCGCGTTCGTACGACCAAACGAACTGACATCCGACATATTTTTGAGCATGTTTCATGTCCACAATGTTTAGGCATCATTTTAGGGCCTTAAAGTTGGCTTTACGGGCCTTAGAAGTGTCGGGAATGGCCTTAAACACGTGCAGGGGCTGAAACTGTCATTTTTGAAAGTTATATGCTGATCAGAAGGGCCATGCGGCCCGCATTAGATTTGTCTGATCCTGAAGCGGGCCGCCTCAGCCTCCCAGAACAGATTAGAACGAATAGTCAGCATATTCCAGCTGTTTTAACCACAACCACACACTCACAACTGCACATTCAGCTCATTTAGACCCATTTTTAGCTACCATGAGTTTCCGACAAGTGTACGCATGAGATTCTAGCACGGTTTCCATGAAACGATCTTAACGGTTACCCGAAAACTATAAATACCCCACCCCACAACTTCAAAAACCACTAGAATTTTGATCTTAGAAACTCTAAGTTGAAACCATTGTTTCATACCAGAGATTCTTGGATCGAGATTAGCATTCGGGGACCCTTCGTAAGTATTCTTTCATTCTTTTCTTTCTTTTATTGCTTTTCGAGTCAGAAAGTCAAACTTTGTTTGACTTTCAGCGTTGACCAGCTTATGGTCAATGCGAAGTTCGTTTGAACTTCGCAACGTGAGTGTAATCACGTTGGTTATAGTCCCTTGGGACTATGCCTACTGATTACCACGTTGTCTAGGGTCGTAGGGTAAGCGATCTAATAAATCGCTTATACCTCGAACCCGACGCATTTGGTCGATCATTAGGATCCGACCAAATACATTAGGTGACCGTAGTATATAGGGAATAACCTTCCGAGGTTATACCATATGGTCGCTTCGTTAAGTAGTTGTATGATAGGTAGTTTATATGCCTTAGGTAAATTACCAGAATACCCTTTTCATGTATAATTGGTAATTAAGCATATGTAACCTAATCTTTGGTCACATAACTAATTATATAACATTTTTAGGCATATAACACTTGTCATAGGACTAGTTAGACGGTCCGAACGCGTTTCACGCGAACGACGCGTTAAAGTAGCATAAGCTACCTAAACGGGTCGTAATGGGTCGTAAGCACTTAGATTAAGGTTTCATTTAGTATGTAGGCTTTGTTAAACCATATGACACGAGTCTCTATACTCGTTTGGTTTACAAACCCTCATTCTATCTAAATCCTCCGATTTAGGTCCGGTTTATTAACATAGTTACCTATATTAGGTGCCGTTTGATATCCGTGATCTCTAGCATTGTTTGGTTGTCACCCAAGGACTACTGAGCATTCTCAAGTGAGTACAGAGACCCCTCTTTTACTGTTTTCCAAACTGTTTTGGAGTGAAACACATGTGCCTACTTGTTACTTTCATGCTTTCCATGTTTTCACATCATATACCTGCTATGTTCGTTAGTACATTATAGTACATGATTTCATTACATTTCATGCTATGTATGTCCATTGTGTGCATACTTAGTACATTGTTTTACATTACATTTCTGCTATGTATGTTGACTGATAGCATGCTAGCACATTGATTTACATGACTTTTCTGCTTTGTATGTTAACTTAGCATATTTAGTACATTGTTTTACATTACAATTTGTTGCATATACTCATCCAGCATATGAACACATTATACTACATTTTGAACCGTTGTAACCTTTTGACTATGTGAACCGTCGTAACCGTTTGATTATAGGAACCGTTTGTATCTGTGAACCGTTTGTATCTGTGAACCGTTTGTATCTGTGAACCGTTTGTATCTGTGAACCGTGTGAACCGTATTTGACCATACATAAACATTTCTACAATTGTTAAACATTACTTTGGTGGTTTGGTTTGATTAAGTGATTAAGTAACGATGCGTGTGTAATATGATACAAGCATGGTGGATACGCCGCTGGTACTTCCTATATATAAGTGTTTGTATGGTATTACATATCGTAGCGTTGTTTGAATCATTTCAGTTTGAGACATATAACATTTTATACAAAAAAATATACTTTTCACAAGACATTGATTTACAAACCACTTATCTTATACAAACTCATTTTACAATGGTTATTCATTTAACCATACATTATTCTCTTATTTATACATATCATCTGATCTTATCGTTTTTCAAATGATTTACAAAACAAAGCAAATTACAAGGTTCATGACTAAACATTTTCTCAAACATAAGTCATGAAACCTATTTTCACAAAACCTATGTATCTCACAGGCATTTTTATGCTGACGTACCTATTTTCACATGTGTTTTTCAGGAGCTGTTGCATAAGATGATCAAGATACACATAGGCAGACTTGGGCTTTAGTGACAATAAAAGATGCAAGACTAGTTAATTATGTTGTATTTCCTTGTTTGTTAAGACATTGTAACACTTTTAATCAATAAAACGAAACTTCAATTGCCATGGATTTGAAACAATTAATTCTGTTACAACACTCCCCGACATTTCCGCCATGTTTTGTATGTTCTACGTGGTCGGGGTGTGACAGAAAAGATGGTATCAGAGCCAATGGTTATAGGGAATTAGGTTATTAGTAATGTTTTGACCTAGTCTATAACCTTCTTAGGACCCTAACGGGAGTTTACTTACGTTTAGTCATAAAACAATACCGTCACCTATCCTTAGGCGACTACCACACCAAGAACATAATTTTCGAAACCGCTTTGAAAACTAATCATCTGTTCTAGGATGATTGATTACTAGGTTTTGAACCCTCTATTGTAAGGTTTTGAACTCTCTATTATATGGTTTTGAACCCCTTTGAATTTTCAAAAATCTCGTCAAGGTTTTGGGTTCTAAATAATGCGAACACGTGCAAACTGGAAGGGTGAATGCCTGTATTCTGGGTTTTCTGTCTAGGCAAGCACTTCGTATACATCTCATCAGACGCGAGACCAGTTGTGCTTACCTGGGAATTCTTGGGATGAGTGTTCACTTATAGGCGAGCATGTCTTCGCGATACATTATTTTTGACCTATTTACTTTGATTAATCACCGAGATCGTTTGTTGCTTTGTAGTAACAAACAAATGACCACTATCCTTGCTTTCATCAGATTTGTTTCATCTCATTCTTTTCGTGTAATACTCTCACTCGTTTCCTTTCATGTTTCCTCTTTTAGAATGCCTCCTCGACGCGAAAACCAGATAGCGACTGCCTAACTGGCAGAAATTATTGCGCAGCAAATGGCTGCTCAATTCCCAAACCTCTTTGCTCAATGGAATCAAGCCAACAACAACAACAATGGTCCATGCAATTTCAAGAGTTTTAACTCGGCGAAACCACTCAAGTTTAGTGGTTCTGAGGGAGCGACTGGGCTTCTTCAATGGTTCGAGAGCATTGAGAATACTTTCCGCCACGTGCAGTGTCCTGACAATCGCAAGGTCGAGTTTGCTTCGAGTGTGTTCCAGAAGAGAGCCCTTACGTGGTGGAACGGAGTTATGAGAGATCGTGGTGCAGAAGTTGCTCTAGCACAGACATGGGCTGAACTTAGGGCCCTTATGATGAAGGAGTTTTGTCCTCGTCACGAGATCAGGGCCTTGGAAAGGGAATTCGACAATCTTGAGCAAGACAGCGGTGAGCATCGAGCCTACACGGACCGTTATGAGGAGTTAAGTCTGTTATGCCCAAACATGGTCACGCCTTTGGATAAGGCAATAGAAAAGTACATTGATGGCCTCCCTGACTCAATACAAGACATTGTGACTGGCAGCAACCCTACTACAGTTAGACAGGCCATTGAGCTATCTGCAACCTTGACTGAATCAAAGATCAGGAAAGGTAAACTTTTCCGAAAAGGTGACAAGAAACAGGTCAAGGAATCGGACCAAATTGAGGAATCAAAGACCATGGATGAACAGACTGGATCCCCTAAGAAGTCAAAGAAGCGAAAGACTTCTCAGAACTTCGCCATGGTTACTCACAATGATCAAGCCGTCCCCAACCAACCAGCTCAACCCCCTGCTAGGAAGCCATACAATGGAACTGCACCCTTGTGCAACCAATGTAGCCACCATCATCATGCCAATGTAAAGTGCCGCAAATGCCAAACTTGTGGGCTTATAGGCCATACAGCAAGAGTCTGCCCAGCTGCAGCTGCACCAAACCAAGCTGGCAACAATACCGCTCAAGGTCGTTTTCTACCAGGTTCTTGCTTCAACTGTGGCGAGATGGGTCATTTCCAAAGAAATTGCCCAAAGCTTGCTAATGCAAATCCAGCACAGGGATGAGCATCTGACCGACAACATCGTTCAGAAATAATCACGTCTTATGTATTATTTTCTTTTGTTGTCAAAGTCCATGAAACAGTTGTTATCATTGTATATAAATAAATCTTTTATTTACATCGCAATGTATTTATGTGATTGTATGTATAACCAACATATCTCTTACAATACCGACAATCAAGGAATCGTATTCCTTGTAAAGCAAACTACCCCCAAACTTTCTTCCACTTTATGATCTCTTGCATTTTCCACGAAATCCCTAAGTACCCGTTTCTTCTAAGGAAAACGAAGTACAAGGCGCAAGTTACAACACTGAACGAATACCCAAAGTACCACTATAAATCCTTGATAGGGTACCTAAGGGTATTTCCGTGAATCCTAAAATTGTTGTGTTCCTTAAATTCGACTATTACGTTTCTCTGAAAACAAAATCGAATTTTTGGGAGATCTTCCTATCTCTTCAGATAGATCCCAGTGGACATTGAAGTCCATCGACTGGTTTCCATATCCGTTCTCAATCGATAACAAATTTATAACAAACTAATAACCAAGTTAAACAACTATGTGATTATGTGCTTATGAACATTACAAGACAAACTGTGCGGACTGTGCAAGGAATTACGTAATTATGGATGCATACATAATTATGGAATTTAGTGCACAGAAACCACAGCGAGCTTTGTCATGTGCCTAGAAGTTAACTCTATTCATTTCCATTTCTGATGAAGCACCCGTTGAAAATGACTCCGTTTGTTCATTTTCGTTTCTGAAGATTTGTCCGTTAAGGAAATGAATATCCGTTTGTCTCTCCTTTTCATTTCCATTTCTGATGAAGCACCCGTTGAAAATGACTCGGTTTGTTCATTTTCGTTTCTGAAGATTTGTCCGTTAAGGAAATGAATATCTGTTTGTCTCTCCTTTTCATTTCCATTTCTGATGAAGCACCCGTTGAAAATGACTCCGTTTGTTCATTTTCGTTTCTGAAGATTTGTCCGTTAAGGAAATGAATATCCGTTTGTCTCTCCTTTTCATTTCCATTTCTGATGAAGCACCCGTTGAAAATGACTACGTTTGTTCATTTTCGTTTCTAAAGATTTGTCCGTTAAGGAAATGAATATCCGTTTGTTTCTCCTTTTCATTTCCATTTCTGAGGAAGCACCCATTGAAAATGACTCCGTTTGTTCATTTTCGTTCTGAAGAATGTCCGTTAAGGAAATGACAGGATTATGCCTTACATATCTCTGGTGGTTATTTGACACAAAGTCACAAATAGACTCCTACGAATAAATTTCGGGACGAAATTTCCTAAAGTAGGGGAGACTGTGACACCTGTGACACTTCAACCATCAAACAAATACCAAGCCAATGAAATATTGTATTTCATACTTGGGATCTGTATAAATATGTGTATCTTTTGCACATATCAACTCCTGTTCGATTTCAAGCTTTAAATCGCTTTCTGAAAGGTTATACGCGCACTGATACGTAAATATAACTAGTTTAATGCAACGAACACTCCGGAATAGTGAAATAGGCTTAACATACCTTAAATAACCTTTACTTAACTTAGAAATAAGTTTTGAAGGCTTTGGTATGGCAAAAAAATCAAGTTAAATCGCTTACAGGGACTAAAGTTGACAAACTGCGAAAGTATGCCAATTTGAACTGTAACAGACATTCCGGAACATGACCATAAGTTAAACACACCCTAAATATCCTTTACATATCTTAGAAATAGGCTTTTAGGGGTTCGGTGTGCTAAAATAAACTTTTGTGTCATTCAGGGACTAAAAGCGTCAAAAAGTGCAAAAGTTTGCATTTTCGCGCATAACTTATGTTCTGAATACATCCGGACATCCAAAAATTTATGTAAGCACTAAAATATTTTATTTTAGTGTTTGGCATAAGAAAAATCCATTCGTTTCGTCATTTGGATCGTTTTTCGCGCTTATGCGCATTCCGTCGTAATTAAGCGAACATCGCGTTTGTACGACCAAACGAACTGACATCCGACATATTTTTGAGCATGTTTCATGTCCACAATGTTTAGGCATCATTTTAGGGCCTTAAAGTTGGCTTTACGGGCCTTAGAAGTGTCGGGAATGGCCTTAAACACGTGCAGGGGCTGAAACTATCATTTTTGAAAGTTATATGCTGATCAGAAGGGCCATGCGGCCCGCATTAGATTTGTCTGATCTTGAAGCGGGCCGCCTCAGCCTCCCAGAATAGATCAGAATGAACAGTCAGCATATTCCAGCTGTTTTAACCACAACCACACACTCACAACTGCACATTCAGCTCATTTAGACCCATTTTTAGCTACCATGAGTTTCCGACAAGTGTACGCATGAGATTCGAGCACGGTTTCCATGAAACGATCTTAACGGTTACCCCGAAAACTATAAATACCCCACCCCACAACTTCAAAAACCACTAGAATTTTGATCTTAGAAACTCTAAGTTGAAACCATTGTTTCATACCTGAGAATCTTGGATCGAGATTAGCATTCGGGGACCCTTCGTAAGTATTCTTTCGTTCTTTTCTTTCTTTTATTGCTTTTCGAGTCAGAAAGTCAAACTTTGTTTGACTTTCAGCGTTGACCAGCTTATGGTCAATGCGAAGTTCGTTTGAACTTCGCAACGTGAGTGTAATCACGTTGGTTATAGTCCCTTGGGACTATGCCTACTGATTACCACGTTGTCTAGGGTCGTAGGGTAAGCGATCTAATAAATCGCTTATACCTCGAACCCGACCCATTTGGTCGATCATTAGGATCCGACCAAATACATTAGGTGACCATAGTATATAGGGAATAACCTTCCGAGGTTATACCTTATGGTCGCTTCGTTAAGTAGTTGTATGATAGGTAGTTTATATGCCTTAGGTAAATTACCAGAATACCCTTTTCATGTATAATTCGTAATTAAGCATATGTAACCTAATCTTTGGTCACATAACTAATTATATAACATGTTTAGGCATATAACACTTGTCATAGGACTAGTTAGACGGTCCGAACGCGTTTCACGCGAACGACGCGTTAAAGTAGCATAAGCTACCTAAACGGGTCGTAATGGGTCGTAAGCACTTAGATTAAGGTTTCATTTAGTATGTAGGCTTTGTTAAACCATATGACACGAGTCTCTATACTCGTTTGGTTTACAAACCCTCATTCTATCTAAATCCTCCGATTTAGGTCCGGTTTATTGACATAGTTACCTATATTAGGTGTCGTTTGATATCCGTGATCTCTAGCATTGTTTGGTTGTCACTCAAGGACTACTGAGCATTCTCAAGTGAGTACAGAGACCCCTCTTTTACTGTTTTCCAAACTGTTTTGGGGTGAAACACATGTGCCTACTTGTTACTTTCATGCTTTCCATGTTTTCACATCATATACCTGCTATGTTCATTAGTACATTATAGTACATGATTTCATTACATTTCATGCTATGTATGTCCATTGTGTGCATACTTAGTACATTGTTTTACATTACATTTCTGCTATGTATGTTGACTGATAGCATTCTAGCACATTGATTTACATTACTTTTCTGCTTTGTATGTTAACTTAGCATATTTAGTACATTGTTTTACATTACAATTTGTTGCATATACTCATCCAGCATATGAACACATTATACTACATTTTGAACCGTTGTAACCTTTTGACTATGTGAACCGTCATAACCGTTTGATTATAGGAACCGTTTGTATCTGTGAACCGTTTGTATCTGTGAACCGTTTGTATCTGTGAACCGTGTGAACCGTATTTGACCATACATAAACATTTCTACAATTGTTAAACATTACTTTGGTGGTTTGGTTTGATTAAGTGATTAAGTAACAATGCGTGTGTAATATGATACAAGCATGGTGGATACGCCGCTGGTACTTCCTATATATAAGTGTTTGTATGGTATTACATATCGTAGCGTTGTTTGAATCATTTCAGTTTGAGACATATAACATTTTATACAAAAAAACATACTTTTCACAAGACATTGATTTACAAACCACTTATCTTATACAAACTTATTTTACAATGGTTATTCATTTAACCATACATTATTCTCTTATTTATACATATCATCTGATCTTATCGTTTTTCAAATGATTTACAAAACAAAGCAAATTACAAGGTTCATGACTAAACATATTCTCAAACATAAGTCATGAAACCTATTTTCACAAAACCTATGTATCTCACAGGCATTTTTATGCTGACGTACCTATTTTCACATGTGTTTTTCAGGAGCTGTTGCATAAGATGATCAAGATACACATAGGCAGACTTGGGCTTTAGTGACAATAAAAGATGCAAGACTAGTTAATTATGTTGTATTTCCTTGTTTGTTAAGACATTGTAACACTTTTAATCAATAAAACGAAACTTCAATTGCCATGGATTTGAAACAATTAATTCTGTTACAACACTCCCCGACATTTCCGCCACGTTTTGTATGTTCTACGTGGTCGGGGTGTGACATGTCACATCACCTTTTGTCTGAAAATCAACCCTAAACATCCCGTTTTAGCCTTTGGGTGTGTGGAAATAAAAAGTGAGTGTGTGAATATCATGATCCTATTTTAATGATAAAAACTGCAACCAAACTTGTTCGCTTTGTTTTTATTTATTTGTATGTTTAATAGTTGCCGTTTTTGCAACCGTGTTTTATGTTAATTTAGTTTACTTTTTTTGTTTTTGTTATTATTTGCAACTGGAATATCTTTTTTGTATTAATATAAGAGTAAATTACAAGTTTTGTCATTTATGTTTACATCAAATTGCAGGCGCTGTCCTTTTGGCTAAAAGTTTACAGGCGGTGTCCTTAACCTTTCAAAATTTTACACGTTTTGTCATTTAGGCCAAACCTGGTTAGAAATCTTAGTTAAAAACTGTCATGTGCAATGCACATGAGGGTAAAATGGTAATTTCCCTTTCAACCCTTTCAAACTCAACACTCATTCCACATCAATCCTCTGTGTAATCAATTCTAGGGTTCAACCAAATCTTCCCCAAATTTCTAGGGTTCAACCGTCCACATCAATCCTCTGTGTAATCAATTCCAAGGTTTAGCTGATTGAAGAATTTGCACTTTTCCTTCATTTATATAATCAATTCTTTGAGGATGTTAACATCATCCTCTGTATAATCAATCCTCTACCAAAGGTGAAAGAGCTTGTTTGGCATGTGGAGATCAAAAAGGTGAACTCGTTATCTTTGCTTTTAAATATTGCTGCTTATAGCTCATGCTCCTTAAATGTCTAATTTCTGGTCTTTTGTTGTGTGCAGGTCAATGAGTTCAAATCGACTGAGAAGTTCAAAATCTTCAATACCAACAACTTGTGAGTCATACTCATACAACTGTGAACATCTTTCATGTAGAAAGTGATTATTATCTATTAACTGTTTGAATTCCATGTAGGTGAACTTGAATGCCATTAAATGGCTTGTGCAAGTGGATGCATTTAAGATGGAGATCATTCCAAATCCAAAGGTGCATGCTTCATCTTCTCCGTACATTCTTTGAACAATTTACACCATTGATGATTTTTTAAGTGACGAATATCATCCGGATTACAGGAAGTCAACGAAGTTAAAGTTCTTCAGCTAGAAACAGCTGCCGGTGCTGTAAATTCTTCAATCAGCTAAACCCTAGAATTGATTACATAGATGATTGATGTGGACGGTTGAACCCTAGAAATTTGGGGAAGATGATAGAGTGATTGTTGGGTTTGAAAGGGTTGAGAGCGAAATTGCCATTTTACCCTCATGTGCATTGCACATGAATGTTTTTTACTAAGATTTCTAACCAGGTTTGGCCTAAAAGACAAAACGTGCAAGATTTTGAAAGGTTAAGGACATCGCCTGTAAACTTTTGGCCAAAAGGACAGCGCCTGCAATTTGATGTAAAAATAAAGGACAAAACTTGTAATTTACTCTTAATATAATTCACGACCAGCAACCAAATCATTTTTGGTAGCTAGGCTTTCAATCATTTTGTTTTGTTTGCTATGTTTGCGCCAAATTATATTTCCTTTTGATTTTACGTTAAGTTTTAGTGAGTTTTTACGCTCGGTTTGTTGTATTATTACTACCAGTCTTGTAAAAGTTGGATTCAAAGGCCGAGTACTCGGCGACTACTCGGTACTCGGAACCTTACCTTGGAGAGTTACTACAAGTCGGCCTTTATAAGTCGGAGGCGGTCAAACTCAACCTACTCGGCGACTACTCGGAATACATGGCCAACTACTCGGAAAACTCGAACAAATACTTGATGGGAACGTTGGAATACTCAACGACTACTCGGGTTACTCAGTCAACTACTCGGCCTACTCGGTGATTACTCGGGATTATGCTAATTTTGACATGAGTTATGCAAATTTTGACATGAATAATGATAGTTTCGACAAGAATTGCGCTTATTTTGACACATAAAATATCCAAAAATTAATTTCTTTATATTTAACATGTCCACAACCCGCTTGCTGTCACACCCCAACCAATGGCTGAATCATCGGAGTGGGACGAAAACGAGATTGCAAGAGACTTCATAACACTGTTGGTAACAATATTTAATTCAAACCGTTTTCATTTCATAAATCAAATTGTCAAACATTACATAGAATTTCAAATAACAACAAGTTCAACGGAAATACATAACAATAAGAACAAAATTGATACAACATTTTAACCTAAGACGTCTAAATGTGTATCTAGGCATCATTGCTACTTCGTTTCATGGCATCGTCATCCTCAACCTGTAATATGTTTAAAATAAAGTTCAATGCAAAAGCAAAGGCGAGTATACAAGTTTAAGTATAAGTATAAGTATAAAAGTTTAAAAACGAATCCACATGGCAACTTAGGTTATTCAAGATCAACATATCATGGCATGCAATATTTCTAGTCAACCCCCTGTTTACGCAATAAAGAATGAAATTTAACATGACCTCTCGTTCATGGGTGGTGCGTTACTCCTATAGCGCTATACATGTTAAATGGAGGCTCGTATAAAGCTAATGACTATTGTATCACATAAGAATCACCCCCAAGTATATGTATCAAGTATAACAACATAGCATTCATGTATTTGGATTGTTTTGTGCATGCATAAAGATTAAAGTTTGGGTGTAGTTTTATAATTTAACATGTTACACCCAAAAAGTGGTAAGCGTAAAAGGGGGTTCGAGTATACTCACGATTTTGCAAGCTTTCCACTTGTGAATCCACGAGAGAGTTGTTGTTATGGGAGGTTGGAACACCAAGTCCTTCTACACGAAGAAACAAAGGCGTATGAGTATTGGAGTATAACGATGGAGTAGGATTTCGGAGTTTTAAAAACGTATGAACATAAACATATGAAAGTAATCATCTTTAACACATAATGTTTTAGATGATGTAACCAAACACTTTGACAAGTGACCACTAGTTCATCATCAAAGGTTTGATTATTTAGGTAATATATAGGTTATGTAATATATCAATATGTCCAATAGTTCGAGCATGAGGTAGGAGGATGAATCCTCCATTTAGGAACCTCTTTTGTATCATATAATTCAAGCATGAGGTAGGAAGAACAAGTCTTCTGTGACAACCCTCACAATTACAGGTATCCGTACAATTAATTAATATTTAATTTGTGCTTAATGACTGTGCTTGATTACAACTGCAATTAAACTGCTTTCGGATTTCTGTTACATACATACATATGCATCACACTTCATACCGTCACTCCATTTATTACACACAAACTTTAGTGACAAACTTGATGCACAAAGTTGAGCGGGTAACCCAGAGACATGCTGACAATGCCAGCACCTAGACAGACAATGTTTTTTAGGCCAGTATGAGCCAGAGATAGAATACTACACTAGTAGGGAGTGTAGGGAAGTGAGGATCATAAAACTGCGTCACTAGGTGATAGTTATTGGGCCGGGAAGTGCCTAAAACACACTTTAAATGCAGAATTTTGCACTAAATAACAAAATTCAGCATTTAATGATGCTAGTAAAGTGCAAAAACTTGGCAAAATAGTCCTAGATACTTTCCAAAGTGTTGGGAATTAAATGTGTCACATAAAGTAACATAAAAGACACCTTATGGATTAATTTAGCACTTTAACGGACAACACCCAACCGAACAACCGGACTTTACCCGGAACACAAAAACATTGTCAAACACATTGTTTTTATTTTTCTGAGCTAGTTAGGGTCCCCGAACACCCTAACACACTAAATATTAATAACACTCTGATGTGTGGTAAAATACACATATTTGTCCCGTGTAAAATGTATAATTATTGTATAGTTATTATTTGTTTTATTTAGTTTTTAGTATTATATTATATTATTTTGTGTTTTGGCAGGTACTGGTGCAAATGGAGTGAAAATGAGTAATAATTAAATAACTAGCCAGTTGAGTTGAGTAGACCGCTAGTGACCGAAGGAAATTCGCCGCTATTTTCTGTGAGTGGGTCAATGCCACTATCTCTATTTTATAAGTCAAGGGACCTAAATATCCAATATGTGAAGGTGAAAAATTAAATGTGACATCTATTAAAAGGTGAGGGACCAAAAGTGAATAAAATGGTGAAAGTTGAATTAATGTTTCTAAGATGTCACAACAAAAAAGAAAGATGCAACAAATTCATGTTGACCGAATTATGAATACTAGAGGTGCACAAAATAACCGGTTAATTAACCGTAACCGGTTATTAACCGAAACCGTAACCGGTTAATAACTGATTTAGGAATAACCGGTCCAGCCGGTTATTTAACCGTAGGTTAGTAACTGGTTACAAGTTTTTAGTATAATAACCGGTTATTAACCGGTTTTTTTAAACCGGTTTTTTAACCGAAAAAATAACCGAAAAATTCAAAAAAAAGGCAAAAAAACCGGTTTTTAACCGAAAATAACCGGTTAAATAACCGAACCGGTTAAAGTAATTAACCGGACCAGTTAAAAAAATAACCGATTAAAGTAACAACCGGTTAAAGCATTAACCGGTTAAAGTCAAAAAGTCAAATTAACCGGTATAACCGGTTAACTGATCCGGTTATTAAAATTAACCGGTTTGTGCACCTCTAATGAATACTAGAATTTGTGTGTGGGCCAGTTCATGAATTGTGTAGCATTTGGGCTTAGTGTTTGATGATATACGAATGGGCTGCAATGCCACAAATGGAGTAAGGAGATAATTAAAAAAAAACCTATTGGGGAGAACATTATAAGACGACGGCAGCAATCAGACGAAGAGAGATACAAAAGGGTTGTTGAGTTCGATCAAGAGAAGAGAGGAGAAAAAAAAAAGCCAATTGGTTCGAGGGTTCAAGCCACGATCAAGATTCCAGTCTGGGTTTGCAAATAGTTTATATTGAGTTTTAATAACATTGTGTTTTTTGAACTTGATTGCTATGGATTATTTGTTATTTGAGACTTGTTTCTTTTTAGTGGTTATGATTATTGGCTAAACTTTTTATGCTACCTGGGTTTAGATGAACTTGATGATTGTAATGCGATTTTGACATGATTAAGGTTATTTGATGTGATTTACATAACTTTTCCTTGAAATTGATCTTGATATTGCATGTTGGTATGTTTTGATTGTTTTATTAGTCAATAAATTCAGCGGTTTAGGCACGAAGAAATTCCCCCTAGACTTAGGATTTAATTTAATTCGTTTATCTTAGGATTTTCGGGTTGAATATTGTGTTGAGAAATTGACCAAGTTGACTAATAATTAAAATCACTATATTAAAACTTGCATCCTCATCTTGTGACTCGAAAGACGATTAAGGTGAGCTAGGTTATTAGCTAATCATTGGTGGGTAGATTAGGTGACCGATAGCTCGGGCTCGTTTATTACATCGTGGTTAAGGTTTCCTAGGATTTCAATCTTCATTGTTTGGTTTGCTTTGCGTTTTTGGGATCTTCTCTTAACATAATTGTCTCTGAGGTCAAAAGGATTCTATTTTCGTGGGATTTGGTATCGATAGGGCGAGCCGGTTCGTTCTAGCACTTCGCATTTCGTCCTTATCTTTCGTTTGATACATCTCTAGCGGGGGGTTAATCGAGGGAGTAGGATATTTAACCATTGCCATAGTCAAGATAGCGTTGCATGATTCTAGGGATTCGACACCTAGGTAGTCTTTTCTCATCATATTTGATTTACACCTAGCTCCCGAGTTCGTGTTTGTTTTACGTTGCTTGTCTTGTTTGCCACATTTTCTTATTTAATTAGATTATTAGTTTAATTAGTTAAAACCTCAAACCCAAACACAAATTAAAACTAGTTAAGTAATTAGTTGAGTCAGAGTCTAGTTAGCGTCGCTAGTGTCTCGTGGGTTCGATACTCGGACTTCATTAGGCTTTACTACGTACGATAGGTACACTTGCCTGTCAGTGGTCTAGCATTAGAGAGTCTTAGTTTATAAATTTAAAACTAGGGTGTCTAGATTAGGTTTAGTTTTTTTTATAGACCACATTCAGCACATCACACTCATAACACACTAACTATAACACTTGTTTCTCTAACTAGATTGTAACCATCCATTTGAAAACCAACCCCATACCCCCCCCCCCCTTCGAACCGGTTATGGGAAGTGGGGACACCCCCCATAACCCTTTTCATTATTTTATTTGAGTGTTGGGTAATTAGAGACATGAGATACAATGGTTAAATATGAAACACGGTTTATATAAGTGCACAAGGGATTGATCTTCTCACTTCACAACTCAACAAACTCACTCAACTCTCTCTTCTCTTCTCCTTGTTCGGCCGAGAACCAACCACCACCATACCACCACCTTCAAATTTTCTTTCAAGCAATCTACACATATTCAAAGGTGTTAGAGATCCTACAAGTAAGCTCGGTGTATTCGGAAGCTCAAGGACCTCTCTCGTTTTCTTTTATCCATCACTTTTATACTCTTGAACTCCCCTAGCCTTGTGCTAGTAGTAAGTGTCTTAGATCTTCACCCTCTTCATATTTTTGATGGTTAATAGTAAAATTATGATGAAATGATAAGAACTCTAAACAAACATAAACAAGTCTTGGAACATAAACTAACTAGTGATGAAGTATGGCTAAAATGGTGAAGAAATCATGTACTTGTGTTGTTATGATTATTGTATGTTGTTAATTGATGATTGATTGAATGATTTTACAAAAGAAAATGATATGCTAGTAAGCATGGACACCTCCATTTACAAAGGAAACTCTGGCGAAATTTTTCTAAAATTTCAACAATTAGAAAATATTTTTCTAGCAAGTGTTACAAATATATTTCTAACTTTATTTTCAAAATAAACTTCGCCATGATTTTTATTACAAAATACTAAGTGCCGGAGGTTGATTTTCGTAAATAAAATTTGATAAATACATATTTAGAATATATATTTACTAGGTTAGTTCCCCGTGTGTTACACGGGTTGAACAATTTAAACTATATAGTATAGATATTTCCTGTAAATGCAAAACAAAGACAATGACATTTATATACCATATTGACATAAATGAGTTAGTATAAATGTAACCTATCAACTCGTACATGTTAATTATTATGAGTCGCAATATTTAATAGATAACTAATAAAACAAAAGTGGTTAAACATGGAAAACTAACTTTAACTAATAAAAAAATAAATAAGAGTGGTTATCTACAACTTTTTGGAAAAAAAAAAAAATAAGAGTGGTTATCTATAACTTATTGAAATTATAAATTTCGAATCATATGAATATGCCATCTTTCATAACCAACTTAAAAGGAAAGAAAATTAAATATACTTAAAATAAAATAATAAATCATCATCACCATTTTGCTCTCTATTTTTTATGCTTATCGCCACTAATAAACTCTCCAAATTAGAAGATTGATTTAAACAAGAAAACACAATTAGAGAGTGCTCAGGAAGTGTCATGTGTACCCAAGAAGTTTATTTTATTATAGATAATAATAATACAATAATCTATACTATATAATAAAAGAAACCTATGAGGGGACACGTGTTGAATTACTATGCATTCTCATAATTGTTTTCATGCCCCTTTTTTTCTCTAATTTAGTTGATATCCTTTAGGTTTAAATATAATTTATATATTTCCTAACTGATAAGTGATAAACAATAATTATAGATAAGTTTTATTTTTATTTTACCTATTCTTTAGGTCTAATTATTATTTATATATTTTCTAACTCATAAGTGATAAGCTATAATTATAGATATTGTTTATATATTTTCTAACTAAATACATTTTATTATTATTATTATTATTATTATTATTATTATTACCTTCGTGGTAAATGTATTATTAGTAATATGTAGTTCTAAAATCAGGATGTTACACAAATGAAACTACATAAAAGATAACTGGCTTATAACCTAACGCTATCATGAAGTGTGATAAATGTGTTCTTAGAAATTATCTACCAAACCGCATAAAATACTTTTATTATTTTTGTTGTTGTTAGTATTATTATCATTTTGCATCATATGTTAACTATATTTATTTTTTCAACCCGTGTAATACACGGGGTTGTAACTTGTATATACAATATATATATAGATAGATTTAAAACTCGTGTATTATACGAATTGAATAAATATAGTTAAAATAATATATGAATGAATTATTTTGTTAACCAATTAATAATCACGATTGTTTTCGTTAGTTAAAACAATATATGAATTAATTATTTTGATTAACCAATTAATAATCACGATTGTTTTCGTTAGTTAAAACAATATATGAATTAATTATTTTGATTAACCAATTAATTAACCAATTAATAATCACGATTGTTTTCGTTAGTTAAAACAATATATGAATTAATTATTTTGATTAACCAATTAAAAATCATGATTGATTTTGTTAGTAAATCAGTTATCTTTTATTAGTTTTTTCTTATCTAATCCATGTACCTATTCTAATTTAAAGTTTTAAAATTGGTTATCTCTAAAATTTGTGTAATTTTTTTTTAATTTTATTAACAATATCTATTTGTTTAGGCGGGAAAACATAATTGAGATCACCCCATGGAGCGACATGTGGCACCAAATGGTTTACTTTATTATATGTATAGATTACTAAACTCTTGTGTGATTATTTGCTTATTCTGCGAACTAGTTATATTACTTTTAGGGTAAAAATAATATAACTTATAACGCCAAGATATTACGACTTCAAAATAATACTAAAACTCTCACAAAATAAATATTTAAGTTATGCAAGTATTGTTGTATTACGAAGCGCTAAAACGTCACTTATATAGTATTTCGGAAAAATACTCTTGTACGTATGTTCTTGGTAAAAATATTATTTTGGAAAATCTATGAAGTAAAATATAATATTTTTGGGAAATATATATATTTTGGAATTAAGATGTTTTAGACAAGTGATTAAAATATATTTTTCTAAGTGGGACTTAAAATATATTTTTCGGAATTACAAGTGTACATGTATAAATACCCCCATCCTTGGGAAGGAAATACACTTATAAAATAATTAAGAAGTGTGAATACGAAATAGTTGCCTAACTATTTTCCTAAATACAAAAGTTAAGTTAAAATAATTAATATTATTTTAACAAGTATAATATCAAAGTAACGCAACTCAAAACACTAAACCCTAAGTCAAGGCACGACCAGTTCGTCTAATAGACATTAGTACATGTAGGTCGTCACGCAGCAGATCGAGTTTGAGGTTGACGTTACAGGATACGCACTTCAGTGAGTTCATGTCCCCCTTTTTCTCTTAACTGTTTTCAGTTTTATAACTTCGGGGGTGAAATACATGTTACAATTATTAAGGACATTTTTATACATGGTATGGTTAGCTTAAGGAGGGTTGGGACGTTCAGATCATGTGAGTGGTGGGTACAACACTTAAAGCCATTAATCCTCGTCGTAGGACCGATGGACATGAGTGATAGATCTATTTGGGTGTAGCGAGCCCACACCCGTGAGGTCAGGGTGACCCATAGAGGTGACTGTGTCTTACAGCCGAGGCCCGATACAAATTTGCTAGGTTTGAGTTTTCCAGCATCATTTCACACATACCAGTGGCCTTGCAACCCATTGGTGATCTATTTTTCCTTAATTGCTACATACCAGGGACATTTATACATTGGGACGTACTTTAATGATTTATACATTGGGACGTACTTTAACGATTTTTACATTGGGACGTACTTTAACGATTTCTACATTGGGACGTACCTTAACGATTTATACATTGGGACGTACTTTAAAGGTTTATACATACTCACTTTTACATGAACTCGCTCAAGTTTTGTTGATTTTTCAAACTACATGTATTTCAGGAAATTAGTGGAGCTGGCAAGGTATGCAATTGCGTCAAGTTGCGTAGGGAATAATGATGTCATCCAGGTTTAGGAGGTGTGACCCTTGCCTGGACGGGTTACAAGTCTTAAACCGTATTTCTAGTCAAGTCTTTTATCGTATCGTATGAACATGTTTTTAATTATGTCATGATTGTATTTTGTTTCATGTGTCGACTTTTAAAACAATGTTGTTGTGGTAACTTTTAAACTTAATGAATGGATGGCTATCATGTGATTTATTTTCATATAGCATTGTTATGATTGTGCTGTGGTATTAAGAAGTCACACCAAATAAACCCACGCTTCCGCAAAAGCCAGGGTGTGACAGCTTGGTATCAGAGCCTCGATCATAGCGAACTAGGATTCTTCTCGAGTCTAGACTATGATCACTAGGGCTCTCACGAAAACATTTTTACATTGCATACACTAAACGTCCAGATCCAGAGTACAAAACATTTTTACAAACAAAAAGGCACAAATACACTTTTCAAAAATTATATTTCAGTCTTAGAGACTGAGGGAGTTAAGCCTTAGAGGCTGGGAGGTTCAGTCTTAGAGACTGAGGGAGGTTCAGTCTTAGAGACTGAGGGAGGTTCAGTCTTAGAGACTGAGGGGTTCAATCTTAGAGATTGGGGAGGTTTAGTCTTAGAGACTGGGAGGTTGGTCTTAGAGACCAGGGAGTTAGTCTGAGAGGCTAGGAAATTCAGTCTGTGAGGCTGGGAGGGGTAGTCTGGGAAGACTAGGAGGATTGCTTGTTTGCAATATTGTGACTTACATGTTTATTTGACTTCATGATTGATATATGTGCATATGTGTGGTTGTGTTACAGACACTATGGTTTCTTCTTCCGACACAGGAGTATCAGACACAGTGGACCCCATAGCAGTTGTGTCAGACGATGAGATACCATCAGAGGGAGACGTCTACACATCCGACACCACGAGTACAGATGACGATGATTTTCAGCCGTTCGCTCTGCCAGACATCGGAGTTGAGATTCAGCCTGCTGATGGCATTCCTGCTGGGGATTACCTCTTGCGGTGATCCCTGCTCCCGTACCGCTTGATGCTTTCCCTGTGATAGATATGCCACTCGATGTCGTATCTGATGACGACATTGATCTGTTCGAGGAGGGTCCCCCTAAGGGCGACTATGAGGGCGGGGCCCCAATCGATGTTGATGTTATCCTTCCCATTGCTGAGGCCCCTGTAGAGGAGCTTCCTCTTGGTTCACCTGTTCCAGACTCGTTGGAGTCTGTGGCATCCACGTCTTTGCACGACCAGGGTGTACAGCAGCACTCTCCTGACGCTGACGTAGCGATGTCAGCTGCACCTGCCCGTTACCCGAGTTTGAGTTTGACCATGAGGTCGATGACGATTTTGATCCAGTTTTTCCTCCCGATTTCGATCCTGATCATGATATCGAGTTTATTCATGTGGACCAGCCCTTAGAGGCGCCCGTGGCTCCTATTGATTCGTTGTTTGACATTCCTGCCGATTTTGATATGGACCTTGTCGACCCAGAGCCCGTCGCAGCACTAGAGCCTGTTGTTGACCATGGCCCTATTCTTGATGATGCCCCAGCCGTTGCACCGCCAGATATGGGTGCACCGGCCATTGCACCTCTTGTTGATAATATACCCATTGCTGACCTTCCCGTTATTGCACCACCATTGGTGGGTGATCCTGTTATTGATGCACCCGTTTTTGCACCACCTGTTGTCGACCATGCGCCATTCGCCGCGCATGTTGATCCTCGATACGCCGACACCCTCAACGGGTGGATCGACGATGATGACTACCCACCGTATGTGCTACCAGTCACACCTCCCGTAGCACCTATTTCTGCACCTACTGATATCCCATTGTTTTACCCACACACCACTGACGTCCATCGCACTGATCTTCCCATCACATTCCTCCACGACATACCGCCACCTCGTCCTGGAGAGGGTTCATCGAGGCAGCCGCCTGTTTCTGTTCCACCTGTACTGTCATCACCTTTTCCGTTTCTGCCACAGTTTCCTCATATTGCACCACCTACTGCACCATCATTCGTACCATCAGGCGAGCCGTTTTTGTGGACTACGCCCCCTGTTATGCCATTATCTGACCCGTACCACCCATTTCATGTGGGGTACACTACGGAGGATGTACTTGCGTCACTGCAGCTACAGCAAGACACACTGAGCCATCGTATTCAGGAGTTAGAGAGAGCTCCACGTCCGCCTAGTCACTGTCAGACCCCCTTTGCAGCACCACACACTCCCCGTCCACTTTCCCCTTATTCGGGCGTTCGTTTCTTGACATCTGAGCAGCAGATTGCATATTTGTTGCGCGTCTGTCGTGCCTTAGAGGAGGATTGGATGCTCATGCGTCGCTTGCTTTTCTCTCATTTCCCTCCTCCTCCTCCTCCTCCGCCATCAGCATAGATATTTTTGGTTTGATGCAGATCGATCATTTTGGTGAGAAAGTCGCGATTGAGCCAGCATACGAAGACTTTTGAGAGATCACACTTTTTGTATATGATATGTGTAGACAGATTTGTACTTTTGGGGGTGATGTAGCCCCATGATCTTATTTTGATATGTGATGTACTATTAAACATGTAAAACAATATTGTGGTCGTGATTAATGAAGCTCAATGGCAACGTTCTCACTACATGCTTTGTTGAGTTATATGTTTTAAGTTATAACATGAGATGTTATGTGCTTGATGGATGTTACTGTATATGTATATTTATTATACTTACTATGACCAGACCAACATGATCATCTTTTAGAAGATGCCTCCAAGACGCGATGTACGCATGCCTACTACCGAGGCGGAACTCCAGGGGATAATTGCCGCAGCTATAGCACAGTATGCGGCCTCCCAAACAGAAACGAGCAGGAACACTTCGAACAACAACAACAACAGCAATAACAATCCACCCAATGGGTGCACCTACAAGCAATTCCTTGACTGTAAGCCCGTGAATTTCGACGGCACCGGAGGTGCTGTTGCGTTTGTTAGGTGGGCTGAAAAGACAGACTCTGTCCTAAGAATGAGCACATGCACTCCCGAGCAACAAGTGACCTACATCTCAGGGCTGTTTCTGGATGGTGCCCTATCGTGGTGGAATCTGCAAGTGCAAACGTTGGGAGAAGCGGCAGCTTATGCGTTAACCTGGAATGAGCTGAAAGAGTTAATGAGGAAGAAGTACTGCTCGCGATCTGAAATACAGAAGCTAGAAACTGAGTTCTGGCACCTAAGAATGGAAGGTCCTAAGATTGCGGAATATGTTCAAAGGTTTCATGATTTGTCTCATGTAGTGCCGTATATGGTCACGCCCGAGTTTAAACGTGTTGAGCGATTCATCTTAGGATTGGCACCCCAAATCATGAGTATGGTTACCATGTCCAAGCCTGCAACGATCACGGAAGCCATCGATCTTAGTGTAGCACTTACTGAGGAAGCTATTAGATTGAATAAGTTTTCAATGTCTGAACCGAAGAAGAAAGAGACTCATGTGGAGTCGTTTGGTGAAAACAAACGGAAATTTTCCAACTTCAAGCAAGGTACCAGCCATATGAGCAAGAGGGATGAGTCAAGCACACCGGCCAGAGCCACAACCGGTGTCCAAAACAACGGAAAGGGTTATATGGGCACTCTGCCCAAGTGTGAATTATGCCAGTATCATCATGCTGGCTAGTGCAGGAGTAGAAAATGTGAAACTTGTGGCAAAATTGGTCACTTGAAAGATACTTGCTGGGTTGGTGCTGGCCGGGGTGGCCAAGGAGGTTTTGGTAATAGGAACAACAGTCGAGGAGGCGACGGAAATGGAAACCGCAATGGCACGAATGGTAATAGGGATAATTGTGGGAATCGTGGTAATCAAGGTAGGAACCGTAACAACAACCAAGGTAATGGGAATGGTGACGGCCAAGGACCGGGCTATTTTAACTGTGGAGACATCGAGCATTTCAAACGTGATTGCCCAAAACTCAATCAAGCTCGTGGGAGGGTATTCAACATTGGCGCAAGGGAAGCGCGCCAGGATCCAAATGTTGTCACTGGTACGTACCCTATAAACCAACGCTTGGCATCTGTTCTGTTTGATACTGGTGCCGATTATAGCTTCGTATCGTTAGAATTTAAGAATATACTTGGGTTAACCACTAGTAAGTTAGACGTTCCGTACTCGATTGAATTGGCGAATGGGAAACTAGTTGAAACGGGTGAAGTCATCAGAGGATGCGTGATGGAACTGGGAGGACACGAATTTACGCTAGACCTACTGCCAGTCGAGTTGGGAAGCTTCGACGTGGTAGTAGGGATGGATTGGTTGTCAAGCAACAAAGCCGAGATCGTTTGTCATGAGAAGACCATTCGCATCCCAATGACGGATGAAGAAACGATCGTAGTGCACCGAGAGAAGCGTGATACGCCTCTGAGGATCATTAGCTGTCTGAAAGCTAGAAAGTGTTTACAGAAGGGATGTGTTGCCTTCTTGGCACACATCGTGAATAAAGAAGCTACTGAGTCAAAGATCGAAGACATTCCAGTCGTAAAAGAATATCCTGAGGTATTTCCAGAAGACTTGCCAGGATTGCCACCTCAAAGACAAGTCGAGTTTCACATTGACTTAGTTCCAGGCGCCGCGCCTGTAGCTAAGGCACCCTATAGACTTGCACCTTCAGAAATGCGGGAGTTTTCAACACAACTTCAGGAGCTATTGGATAAAGGATTTATCAGACTAAGCTTCTCACCATGGGGAGCTCCAGTTCTGTTCGTCAAAAAGAAGGATGGTAGTTTTCGTAAGTGTATAGACTATCGCGAGCTTAATAAGTTGACTATCAAGAACATATATCCTTTGCCATGGATTGATGACATGTTCGATCAGTTGCAAGGTTCGAGCTTTTATTCAAAGATCAACCTTCGATCAGGATATCATCAACTAAGGATACAAGAGGAAAGTATCCCGAAGACGGCCTTTAGGACTCGTTATGGACATTACGAGTTCCTGGTTATGCCGTTTGGTTTGACAAACGCACCAGCAGTATTCATGGATCTAATGAACAGATTCTGCAAGCCGTACTTGGATAAGTTTGTAATCGTATTTATTGATGACATTCTGATCTACTCGAAGACGAAGGACGAGCACGAACAGCACTTAAGGGCTATTCTAGAGCTACTTAAAAAGGAGAAGTTATATGCTAAGTTCTCGAAGTGCGAATTTTGGCTGCGTGAAGTTCAGTTTCTTGGTCATGTGGTTAATTGAAATGGAATTCATGTTGATCCCACCAAGATCGAGGCAATCAAGAATTGGGAGACTCCAAAGACGCCAACCAAGATTCGACAGTTCTTAGGTTTGGCTGGTTATTATCGAAGGTTCATTGAGGATTTCTCAAAAATCGCTCAACCACTGACCGCTCTCACACAAAAAGACAAGAAGTTTGATTGGGGAGACAAACAAGAAGAAGCGTTTCAGTTGTTGAAGAACAAGCTTTGTGACGCACCGATCTTATCGCTGCCCGAAGGAACGGACTATTTCGTGGTATATTGTGATGCCTCGCATCAAGGTTTGGGCTGCGTCTTGATGCAGCGCCAGAAGGTTATAGCATATGCGTCACGCCAGTTGAAGATTCACGAGAAAAATTATACCACGCACGACTTGGAGTTAGGCGCGGTGGTATTTGCGTTGAAGATTTGGTGACATTATTTGTATGGTACGCGATGTACAATCTTCACTGATCACAAGAGCTTACAGCACATATTTGATCAAAAAGAGCTTAACATGAGGCAAAGACGCTGGGTAGAGCTGTTAAATGATTATGATTGCGAGATCAAGTATCACCCAGGGAAGGCGAATGTGGTCGCCGATGCCCTGAGTCGTAAGGAAAGGATCAAGCCCATAAGGGTTAGGGCTTTGGAAATGATTGTCCAGACAGACCTCTCATTGTGCATTCGTGTCGCGCAGAAAGAAGCTCTCAAAGAAAGGAATATGGAGGACGAATATCTCCGTGGGATGGAGAAGCAGTTGGTACCCAATGAGGAAGGAACTTTATGCTTCATGAAACGAATTTGGGTTCCTTTGTTTGGTGGTTTGAGGAAGGTTATTTTTTACGAAGCTCACAAGTCACGGTACTCGATTCATCCAGGAGCGGATAAAATGTACCAAGACCTTAAGGATTTCTACTAGTGGCCAAGGATGAAGGGCGATGTTGCAGTTAGCAAGTGTTTAACCTGCGCCAAAGTAAAGGCCGAATACCAAAAGCCTTCAGGTCTTCTACAGCAACCTGAAATACCCAAATGGAAATGGGAGCAGATATCAATGGACTTCATAACGAAATTGCCAAAGACGCCCAAGGGCCACGATACAATTTGGGTAATAGTAGACCGTCTAACAAAGTCTGCGCACTTCCTACCAATCAAGGAGAAGGACAACACTAGTAAACTTGCTGAAATATACATGAGGGAGATTGTTGCACGACATGGAGTGCCGCTCTCGATTATCTTTGATAGAGATGGGAGGTTTGTATCAAGGATTTGGCAATCCTTCCAAGAGGCTTTTGGCTCACAGTTGAATCTAAGTACTGCATTTCACCTGCAAACTGATGGCCAAAGTGAACGAACTATTCAGACATTGGAAGATATGCTAAGAGCATGTGTAATAGATCTGGGTGGTAGCTGGGATAATCATTTACCATTGGTCGAATTTTCGTACAACAACAGCTACCACATAAGTATTGGAGCCGCGCCATTTGAAGCTCTTTATGGACGCAAGTGCCGATCACCTCTATGCTGGGCTGATGCGGGTGATAGAAAGCTTGTTGGTCCAGAAATAGTGCAAGAGACAACAGACAAGATCTTCCAAATTCGAGAGCGCATCAAGGCGGCTCGCGACAGACAGAAAGGCTATGCAAATCAAAGGAGGAAACCTTTGGAGTTTCAAGTTGGGGATATGGTTTTGTTAAAAGTTTCACCCTGGAAGGGTGTGGCACGCTTTGGGAAGCGTGGGAAGTTGAATCCGCGTTACATTGGCCCTTTCAGAATCATGCAAAGGATTGGGCTTGTGGCATACAAGTTGGACCTACCTGCTGAACTTAACGGTGTTCATGATACATTCCATGTATCAAATTTGAAAAAGAGTCCAACACAAGAGACAGTGGTCATTCCTGCTGACGAAGTTCATATCGATGACACGCTCCACTATGTTGAAGAACCAGTTGAGGTCACTGATTGGAAAGTTAACAAAACACGCAGGAGTAGTGTCAAGCTCGTCAAAGTTCGATGGAATGCAAGACACGGGCCAGAATTCACGTGGGAACGTGAGGATCGTATGAAGAAGAAATACCCGCAAAATACCGGTAATTCTGTACAACCTGAACAACTATTACATTCTTTATTTTCGCATATTTGACTTGATTTTATTTAATTCCTGCAACTAGAAGCAGAACCTAAAATTTCGGGACGAAATTTTCTTAACGGGGGGAGAATGTGACAACCCTCACAATTACAGGTATCCGTACAATTAATTAATATTTAATTTGTGCTTAATGACTGTGCTTGATTACAACTGTGATTAAACTGCTTTCTGATTTCTGTTACATACATACATATGCATCACACTTCATACTGTCACTCCATTTATTACACACAAACTTTAGTGACAAACTTGATGCACAAAGCACAGTTAGCACAGTGAGCGGATAACCCAGAGACATGCTGACAATGCCAGCACCTAGACAGACAATGTTTTTGAGGCCAGTATGAGCCAGAGATAGAATACTACACTAGTAGGGAGTGTAGGGAAGTGAGGACCATAAAATTGCGTCACTAGGTGATAGTTATAGGGCCGGGAAGTGCCTAAAACACACTTTAAATGCAGAATTCTGCACTAAATAACAAAATTCAACATTTATTGATGCTAGTAAAGTGCAAAAACTTGGCAAAATAGTCCTAGATACTTTCCAAAGTGTTGGGAATTAAATGTGTCACATAAAGTAACATAAAAGACACCTTATGGATTAATTTAGCACTTTAACGGAAAACACCCAACCGAAAAACCAGACTTTACCCGGAACACAAAAATATTATCAAACACATTGTTTTTATTTTTCTGAGCTAGTTAGGGTCCCCGAACACCCTAACACACTAAATATTAATAACACTCATAACACACTAACTATAACACTTGTTTCTCTAACTAGATTGTAACCATCCATTTGAAAACCAACCCCATACCCCCCCCCCTTCGAACCGGTTATGGGAAGTGGGGACATCCCCCATAATTCTTTTCATTATTTTATTTGAGTGTTGGGTAATTAGAGACATGAGATACAATGGTTAAAGATGAAACATGGTTTATATAAGTGCACAAGGGATTGATCTTCTCACTTCACAACTCAACAAACTCACTCAACTCTCTCTTCTCTTCTCCTTGTTCGGCCGAGAACCAACCACCACCATACTACCACCTTCAAGTTTTCTTTCAAGCAATCTACACATATTCAAAGGTGTTAGAGATCCTACAAGTAAGCTCGGTGTATTCGGAAGCTCAAGGACCTCTCTCGTTTTCTTTTATCCATCACTTTTATACTCTTGAACTCCCCTAGCCTTGTGCTAGTAGTAAGTGTCTTAGATCTTCATCCTCTTCATATTTTTGATGGTTAATAGTAAAAGTATGATGAAATGATAAGAACTCTAAACAAACATAAACAAGTCTTGGAACATAAACTAACTAGTGATGAAGTATGGCTAAAATGGTGAAGAAATCATGTACTTGTGTTGTTATGATTATTGTATGTTGTTAATTGATGATTGATTGAATTATTTTACAAAAGAAAATGATATGCTAGTAAGCATGGACACCTCCATTTACAAAGGAAACTCTGGCGAAATTTTTCTAAAATTTCAACACTTAGAAAATATTTTTCTAGCAAGTGTTACAAATATATTTCTAACTTTATTTTCAAAATAAACTTCGCCATGATTTTTATTACAAAATACTAAGTGCCGGAGGTTGATTTTCGTAAATAAAATTTGATAAATACATATTTAGAATATATATTTATTACTAAAACTCTTGTGTGATTATTTGCTTATTCTGCGAACTAGTTATATTATTTTTAGGGTAAAAATAATATAACTTATAACGCCATGATATTACGACTTCAAAATAATACTAAAACTCTCACAAAATAAATATTTAAGTTATGCAAGTATTGTTGTATTACGAAGCGCTAAAACGTCACTTATATAGTATTTCGGAAAAATACTCTTGTACGTATGTTCTTGGTAAAAATATTATTTTGGAAAATCTATGAAGTAAAATATAATATTTTTGGGAAATATATATTTTGGAATTAAGATGTTCTAGACAAGTGATTAAAATATATTTTTATAAGTGGGACTTAAAATATATTTTTCGGAATTACAAGTGTACATGTATAAATACCCCCATCCTTGGGAAGGAAATACACTTATAAAATAATTAAGAAGTGTGAATACGAAATAGTTGCCTAACTATTTTCCTAAATACAAAAGTTAAGTTAAAATAATTAATATTATTTTAACAAGTATAATATCAAAGTAACGCAGCTCAAAACACTAAACCCTAAGTCAAGGCACGGCCAGTTCGTCTAATAGAACTTAGTACGTGTAGGTCGTCACGCAGCAGATCGAGTTTGAGGTTGACGTTACAGGATACGCACTTCAGTGAGTTTATGTCCCCCTTTTTCTCTTAACTGTTTTTAGTTTTATAACTTCGGGGGTGAAATACACGTTACAATTATTAAGGACATTTTTATACATGGTATGGTTAGCTTAAGGAGGGTTGGGACGTTCAGATCATGTGAGTGGTGGGTACAACACTTAAAGCCATTAATTCTCGTCGTAGGACCGAGGGACATGAGTGATAGATCTATTTGGGTGTAGCGAGCCCACACCCGTGAGGTCAGGGTGACCCATAGAGGTGACTGTGTCTTACAGCCGAGGCCCGGTACAAATTTGCTAGGTTTGAGTTTTCCTACATCATTTCACACATACCAGTGGCCTTGCAACCCATTGGTGATCTCTTTTTCCTTAATTGCTACATACCAGGGACATTTATACATTGGGACGTACTTTAACGATTTATACATTGGGACGTACTTTAACGATTTATACATTGGGACGTACTTTAACGATTTTTACATTGGGACGTACCTTAACGATTTATACATTGGGACGTACTTTAAAGGTTTATACATACTCACTTTTACATGAACTCGCTCAACTTTTGTTGATTTTTCAAACTACATGTATTTCAGGAAATTAGTGGATCTGGCAAGGTATGCAATCGCGTCAAGCTGCGTAGGGAATAATGATGTCATCCAGGTTTAGGAGGTGTGACCCTTGCCTGGACGCGTTACGAGTCCTAAACCGTATTTCTAGTCAAGTCTTTTGTCGTGTCGTATGAACATGTTTTTAATTATGTCATGATTGTATTTTGTTTCATGTGTCGACTTTTAAAACAATGTTATTGTGGTAACTTTTAAAACTTAATGAATGGATGGCTATCATGTGATTTATTTTCATATAGTATTGTTATGATTGTGCTATGGTATTAAGAAGTCACACCAAATAAACCCACACTTCCGCAGAAGCCAGGGTGTGACATCTTCCGTTTAGGTACCTCTTTGTTCAACACTACATTTTTTGTTATGAACAACAAGGAGGGTCAAGAACATATAAGTAAAGAATGAAAGAAGAACAACTAATCTATGGAAAACATCAAATAGTGTGTGGATTGTCAAGTAGGGTAGCCCAAGCTTGTCCTTTGATCACACAACATCAAGCTTCAATCTTGAACACTACTTGTGGGTAAAAACCCTAACAAAAACAAAAGTTTGTGAGGTTTACACCTCTGATTTTACATGTCTCAACCTTTTTTTAAGCCTAACTAACCATAGATGTGGTTATGAGCATAAGGACATAGGTTTGAGATGAGATAACTCAAGTTTAACTAAGATTAAAAAAGTATGAATCAAAATAGAAAGTTGCAGTCCACTTTGGAGCCTTTTTGGTGACATTCCAGACCTTGGTTTTCCATGGAAAACCTGTGGAAATGTTCCTAAGATCAATCCAAGTGAGTAGGAAAAAGAATCAAAGCAAAAGGTTAAGAAATGAGTGAGTTATCCTCACTTTTGTAAGAAGATAGCAATCTGCCTTAGCTCCTGAATTCAGCTATGTTTTTGAGAGTTTGAGTGTGAATAGTGAGTGTTTAGAAAGTGAAAAATGCTTGAAGGAGGCTTGGGTTTTATAAGGGATGGATTAGGGTTGGTTTGGTGAGGTTTAAATGCAAGAAACACACTTTAAACCAATCAAAATCCAAGAAAAATCGACCAACCAGCGAGCTGAACTGGTCTGTCCCGGATTCACTGGCTCACGGCCCGTGAAGGTTTGGGCTGGGCGAGTCACGGCCTGCCAGGCCTGGTGTGAGTTTAAGTTTCCAATATTGACATTTTGGCCCTCTTAAGTTTATATTTAGGGTTTTAAGGTTTATTTATGATATAAAGGCATGTTATAGGGACCAAACAAGTAACATTAACATATAACAAGTATAATGAAGTATGTTTAAGTGTATGAATGTCGTATTTAAGTATCGTATGCATTCAGAAGACGTATGATTAGCATGTTTCATGTATTTGCAAGTTTAACACATAGTTTCCAAGAATTACGAATATGTATCAATTGTTTCACAAAATTAAACATATGAACATGTATGAAGTATGTATAGCACGAATTTAAAGAAATACGAGTTTTATTTATGATTCAAGTCTCGGATTTTACAACGATTACAACGAAAGAACGATTACAATAACACAAGACTTCCAAAAATAGAAATACAAGCAAGACCTTCTAATTATGGAAAGTACGAAGAAGCAGGGCGTTAAAGTTTCCCCTCCTTTAGGAGATTTCGTCATGAAATTTAGAAAGAAGTAACGAAAAGTTACGGATACTTCGTCTTCATATCACTCTCGAGTTCCCAAGTGAATTCAGCGGCACGCTTTCCTTCCCATCGAACCTTAACGATAGGAATTTGACTGCGCCTCAATTTCTTGACTCCTCGGTCCATGATTTCGACGGGTTTTCCATGAAATGTAAAGTCTCGTTGATTTGAAGATCTTCTAGTGGAACTTGAAGTCCTTCATCAGCTAGACACTTCTTTAGATTTGAAACGTGGAAGACAGGATGAATGTTGTTGAGTTCTTCAGGTAGGTCCAGTTTATATGCAACCTTGCCAATCCTTTCGAGAATTTTGAACGGACCAACGTAGCGAGGTGCGAGTTTTCCTTTCTTACCAAATCGAACCACTCCCTTACAAGGGTATGCCTTGATGAGTATGAAGTCACCTATCTCAAATTCCAAAGGCTTGCGACGCATGTCGGCGTAACTCTTTTGTCGGTTCCTGGCTTTCAGTAAGTTATCTCGAACCTGTAAAATCTTGTCTGTTGTCTCTTGTTTGAGCTCGGGACCAGTGATTTGAACTCCAATCTCATGCCAACAAATAGGCGAATGGCACTTGCGACCATACAATGCTTCGAAGGGTGCCATTTGAATACTCACATGATAATTGTTGTTGTACGAGAATTCGATCAAAGGCAAGTGTGAATCCGAGTTGCCACCAAAATCGATTACGCATGAATGAAGCATATCCTCTAGGGTTTGGATAGTGCGCTCAGTTTGACCGTCTAACTGAGGATGGAAGGCGGTGCTAAGGTTGAGGACAGTACTCATAGTAGATTGGAAGGTTTACCAAAGACAAGACGTAAAGTGACCATCACGATCGAAAATGATGTCAATGGGGATGCCATGATGACAAATGATCACATCGGTGTAGATTCTAGCCAATTTCTCGACTTTGAAATCTTCACGAATGGAGAGAAAATGAGTTGATTTGGTAAATCGATCAATGATCACCCAAATACTATCATGACCAGAAGAAGTACGAGGGAGCTTAGTGATAAAATCCATAGCGATGCTCTCCCATTTCCAGACAGGAATTTCTGGTTGTTCGAGCAAGCCAAAGGGACGTTGATGTTCAGCTTTAACCTTCGAACAAGTAAGACATTTCGCAACGAAGATGGCGATATCCTTCTTCATTCCAGGCCACCAATAGGATATACGCATATCTTGGTACATCTTATCAGCACCAGGATGAATGGAATATCTCGATTTGGGTGCCTCCTTCATCAGAAAGTCTCGAAGGTTATCACGATTTGGAATCCAGATACGATTGAGATAGTATAGAATACCATCGGATTTAGACACAAGATCTTATTCAACACCACCTCGTATCTCAACGGAGAGACTACCTTCGTTAATAGAGGTGTATTGAGCTTCACAAAGGCGGTATTGAAAATCATTAACGAGTTGGAGACAACGAATACCCTTTACATGAGTTTTACGACTAAGCACATCTGCTACTACATTCTCTTTACCTGGATGGTAGCGAATTTCGCAGTCATAGTCGTTTAATAATTCCACCCAACGACGTTGACGCATGTTCAGTTCCTTTTGATTAAAGATATGTTGAAGGCTCTTATGGTCGGTGAAGACCACACACTTGGTACCATAAAGGTAGTGTCGCCAAATCTTCAAGGCAAAAACAACTGCGCCAAGTTCAAGGTCGTGAGTAGTGTAGTTTTTCTCATGTATTTTGAGTTGCCTTGACGCGTAAGCGATAACCTTGTCTCGTTGCATAAGGACACAACCAAGAACAAGGTTTGAGGCATCGCAATACACGACGAAGTCGTCGTTACCATCGGGAAGTGCGAGGATAGGAGCATTACAAAGCATATCATTAAGAGTTTTAAAAGATTTCTCTTGTTCGGGACCTTAAACAAAAGGTTTCTCTTTTTGAGTCAAAGAGGTTAAAGGAACAGCGATCTTAGAGAAGCTAGAGATAAAATGACGATAATAACCAGCAAGACCAAGAAACGAACGAATTTCAGATGGAGACTTAGGTGCGATCCAATTCTTCACAGCTTCCATTTTTGCAGGGTCAACGTGAATACCAAGTTCGTTGACAGTATGACCAAGGAATTGAACCTCTTTTAACCAAAATTCGCACCTGGAGAATTTGGCGTATAGACGTTCAGTACGAAGAAGTTGAAGGATATGACGCAAGTGTCGCTCATGCTCTTCTTATGTCTTGGAATAGATAAGAATATCGTCGATGAAGACAATCACGAAATGGTCCAAGTACGCTTTGCACACGCGGTTTATCAAATCCATGAAAACGGCAGGTGCGTTGGTCAAACCAAAGGGCATGACCACGAACTCGTAGTGACCATATTGTGTACGAAAAGCGGTCTTAGGTATATCTTCTTCGAGGACTCAGAGTTAATGATACCCAGAACGAAGATTGATATTTGAAAAGCAGGTCACGCCTTACAATTGGTCGAAAAAATCGTCAATGCGAGGAAAAGGGTATCGGTTTTTTACAGTAAGCTTGTTGAGCTCACGATAGTCAATACACATTCGGAATGACCCATCTTTCTTCTTGACGAACAAAACGGGAGCGCCCCAAGGAGATGTAATAGGGCGTATAAAGCCTTTATCAATAAGCTTTTAAAGTTGGCTCGAAAGCTCTTGCATCTCAGAGGGTGCTAAGCGGTTGGGAGACTTAGCGACAGGTGTGGCGCCAGGCACTAAATCGATACGGAAGTCGATAGAACGAGCAGGAGGGGGACCAGGAAGATCGTCGGGAAAAACATCAGGGAAATCACGTACGACAGGAACGTCACTTATGCTTGGGCCTTTGTCCTTATTTTCCACGATATGGGCGAGAAAGGTGAAAGTACCCATGCGCAAGCACTTGTTCGCTTGGACACACGACATAAGCTTGAGACCTTGATAAGGTTTCTCGCCATACACAAGTATAGAATCACCGTTTGGAAGAGGAAGGCGGATAAACTTCTCAGGACAAACAACTTCAGCACGAACTCGCCTAAGCCAGTCCATGCCTACTATGATGTCGAAACTACCCATTTGCATAGGTATGAGGTCAATGCGAAACTATGATAGTTAAGAATCAAAGAACACTTAGAGAGAATGGAATCGACAGTGACGGATTTACCATCAGCGACTTCGACAGCGAAAGATCTTGGAAACTTAGAGCGTTTACACTTAAGCAAAGGTTCGAATTCTATCAACACAAAACTTCTATCGATGCCAGTATCAAATAAACGCGAAGCATAAACATGGTTCACAAGAAACGTACCAGTAATGACGTCGTTTTCATTTTGCGCTTAAGCGGTGGTAAGGAGAAAAGCTCGGCCTCGAGTTTGTTGTTGAGGCTGCTGTTGTGGTTGTTGCTGCTGCTGTTAGGGTTTATTACGCTGAGGACACACGTTGGCGAGATGATTAAGGTCGCTACACTTGAAACATGCTCGCACAGGAGAAGCTTGAGGTTGAACCTGGTTAGGAGCGGGATTGGCAACAATAGCTTGAGGTTGGTTGTTTTGAGGTTGAGGGATGTTGCGACATCGGTCAGCAAAATGCCCAAACCTATGACAGTTGGCATATTTGCGGCATGGTGTGGTGGTAGGATGGTGATACAAGCAGGTAGTACACTGAGGGATGAGACCCAATGTAGGCTCGTTTTGGTAGTTCGTTGGTTGCGGGGGTAACGGCGGCTAGTGCTTGGATAGGTAAAGGGTTTGGCGGAGTGATGACCGTACAATTTTGGCTTGAAGCCTTCCGCTTCTTGCCTCGGTTTTTTCTTGGGTGGTTGAGACGATGAAGGTTCGACAGTGGTGGTGGTATCGGAAATGGCTTGGTGCACACTCTTCGATGAAACCTAATCATAGGTTCTATGAAGAACACAGTTGTTTTTAAGTTCAATGGCTATACTAAAGGCATCCTCAATGGTTTTGGGGCAAGCGGAGGCAACATGGTTGATCAAAGAGGGTGAAAGACAGCGTATAAACTTGGCTATGGTTTTGGGAACGGTGTCAACCTGACCAGGGCAGAGGACACTAAGTTGCTTAAAGCGTGTAATCAGACCATCGATGTCGCTCCCCTTTTGTGTTAAGTGCCAAAACTCGTTTTCCAACTTTTGGAGCTCGTGGGGAGGACAGAACTGGTCCTTCATGAGTTGTTTAAGCTCATCCCAAGGTAAAGCATGTGCTACATCATTTCCCCTTTTGTTGCGTTCGGAGGTCCACCACTCGAGTTCCCTCGAACGGAAAACTCCAGTTGCGTTCCAGGTTCGTAGGTCATCGGAACACCCACTTTGTAGGAATGTGAGTTCAGTTGCATCAAACCATTTCATCATGGTGGTGGCGCCATCCTTGCCAGTAAACTCCAGAGGTTTACATGCCACGAATTGTTTGAATTGGAATGTCGGCTTGGGGTTTCCACCTTTGAATCGATAGAGCCATGCGGTGAATTGGTGTTAGTCTGAATCCTGCTGACAATGTCGGGTATGACCTTAGCCATTTGCTTGGCCATGAATTTCATACAATCCTTTTTCGACATGGATTCAGAGTTGGTGTTGGAGGTTGAACCCTTCTTTGACTTGGTCCTCTTTGGCGTAGTGTTGGACTACATCTAAGAATCGAAAGAGAAGAGAAAAAGGATGAGACTAGATCATAAATTCAAAATAAGTTTGCAAGTATAAGCATGTAAGCATGATGTATCACGTATGGTTCACATAATTAGCATGAATTCAACAAGCATTTACAAAACATAATCACGTATGAATGTGTAAAAGAGTATAAATTTAGGTTGTTCGCGAGAATTATTATTGTTTTTGATTGCGCGAGACGTGCGAGTTGTGTAACAGTTTTGGAATGAACGAGGTAACAAGTATAAAATCACATATAAATTGAATCACATAAAAGAGAGGCTCATAAAACATAGGATTGTTTTGGGTAGAGAAACGTCGACTATTCCAAAGTGAATCGAAAGTCCTTTCAAATTAGAGAAACGTGCTTTGGCCTATAGGTAAGATACTCTCGTCGAGAAGCGATTAACAGTATCTTACCCTTCCAGTTACTACATGTCTCTAATCGATTGAAACAATCAAAACTTTGGCGAGATTTAAAATCGAGGAATGGGACTTAATTGACAAGATGCAGGTTTCACCCCTAACTTAACGATTCCGTACCCTAATGTGGTTGGTACTCGTCGGGTCAAAATTTAATTTCGACACTTCGACGAGGGTCCACTAGAGTTTGAATTGGAAATTTACCATTAAGATGTAACAATTGCGGAATCATCGGATGTAACACCTCGCAAAATCATGTCCAATATAATAAAAACACGTGTCATGGACTTTAAACGTGTAAAGAATTGATTCCAAGGGACTAAAATTGTCAAACAATGTAAATATGTAAGTAAAAGGATCCAAAGTGTCAACATGCCATTCTTGTGCCTTTGATTGACCTCACACGACGTTCGGATTCTTTATTGAATAAATTGTCGAACATAGAAAGTCGTTTGTGCTTAAATTAAGAATTTTACGAAGCATAGGGGTTAAAAGCATCAACATGTTAAAAGTTACCTCTGAGTGACCTTTTAATGATCCCAAAAGCATTGTAATATTTATATAATTTGCTCTCAAGAATATTGGATATCAATTTTATGGAGTTTCGATGAAATCAAGACTTTTCGGGTGATCTTACAACTAACCGGGAGCTTAACGGAGTTAAAATGGGACCCAAGGCCCTTAATAATTAACTATGGGGGTCCTAAGTGCAATAAATGAAAGTTATTTAAATTAAATTTAGACCAGGGACTAAAATTGCAAAGTTTGGAAAGTTTTAACCGGAGTAGCCCATTGTCGCGGCCCGCGTAGACTTCCTATAAGTCTTACGCGACCCGCGTAAAAGTGCCAGTGACTGCAGAATAGGAGAGCTGCATGTTGCAGCCCTTGCACCACCTTTGTATGCTAGTTTTTTGATACCAGGGTCTGTGCAACTGGTTTTACTGCCCTAGGGACACTTGTAAACATCTGAATTACCCCCTAGGTGCATGTGGATTGATCTTGGAAGCTTTGAATTCCTATATAAAGGGTTCTTGGTTGCATTAGAACTTGCACACTTTCAAATTTCACTCAAACTCTTTCTCTGGAGCTTCCTGGTGTTCAAGGAGGTTTTCTTCAGTTCTAATCTCGTGCTAAGAGTTCTTACGCGACCCGCGTAAAAGTGCCAGTGACTGCAGAATTGAGTAGAAACAGAAATTCACAATCAAACCAGGTTTCTATTGATTATCAATTACAAGAATTACAATCAATCAAAACCCTAACACACTCAAATTCGTCCAAGCTGTAAATGCTCTCACGAAATTCTCACAAACTCTGTTTTTGGCTGATCAACCTAAACCCTAATGCAAAGCCTTGTTTATATAAGACAAGGTTTGCTACTTGGGCTAGGGATTCCTACATGGGCAAGCCCAAATCGTCCCCCTATGACCCAAACTGGGTTTTGTTTTGCCCAAACTCTATTAATTCACTAATACAAAGCTAAACCCGCTGTCACACCCCGACCGCGTAAAACAACAAATCGCGGCGGAAACATCGGGGCGTGTTGCGACAGAATTAATTGTTTCAAATCCATGGCAAACAAAGTTGTATTTTATTTATAAACAAAGGTGTTACATTGTTTCAAACAGGAAATTTAAGAGTTCAGAACATAATTAAACATAGTCTATCTTCTTTTAAAGTCTCTAAGGCACAGGTCCGCCCTAGTATCATGATCAACATCCTATGGAAAAGCTCCTGAAAACACATGTGAAAATAGGTACGTCAGCATAAAAATGCCTGTGAGATACATAGGTTTGTGAAAATAAGATTCATGACTTGTGTTTGAGAAAATCTTCCGTCATGAACCTTGTAATTTGATTTGTTTTGTAAATCACTTGAAAAACGATAAGATCAGATGATATGTATAAATAAGAGAATAGTGTATGGTTAAATGGATAACCATTGTAAACTGAGTTTGTATAAGATAAGTTGTTTGTAAAACAATGTATTGTGAAAAGTATGTTATTTGTATGAAATGTTCTATGTATAAAACTGAAATGATTCAAATAACGCTACGATATATAATACCATACAAACACTTATATATAGGAAGTACCAGCGGCGTATCCACCATGCTTGTATCATATTACACACGCATCGTTACTTAATCACTTAATCAAACCAAACCAAACAATGTAAAATGTTCATGTCAAGATGTAAATCATGTAAAAATGTCTATGTCAAATATCCAAGTCAAATGTCTATGTTTAAACCAATAGTCAAAAGTCCTTGTATAAACCATGTCAAATGTTGATAGTCCAAAAGTAGTCAAGTAATGTATAACCAAAATGATATGTATGGTAAGTAAAATAAGACTACTTAAACCATAAGTAAAAATGTACAAAACAAAGTATTTTGATTATATCAAAAAGTTATGTTTTGTAAAGTGATGCATGATACATTGATACGAACATTTATGTGGTGAGTTAACGCATACATTCAAGCCTTGAGACAGTCGGATAACCCTTTCAGTCAAGGTTATCAAAAGAATTGTATTCGGATTCAGTCATTCCTTACATCCAAACAAACCCGGGATGTCAGGAATGGGATTTGTCAAGTCCTATGGTACCACTACTTACTCCCGAGCGGCGTAGCAAATGTTAATGAACGTAATAAAGACCCGTTTGTGCAAACCAAATGTCATAGTAGTCGTATACATGTCATATGAAAACAATGTACTAAGTATGCTAAGTTAACATACAAAGCAGAAAAGTCATGTAAATCAATGTGCTTAGCATGTTATCAGTCAACATACATAGCAGAAAAGTCATGTAAATCAATGTGCTTAGCATGTTATCAGTCAACATACATAGCAGAAAAGTAATGAAATCATGTACTATAATGTACTAACAAACATAGTCGGTATATGATATGAAAACAGGAAAGCATGAAAGTAACAAGTAGGCACATGTGTTCCACCCCAAAACAGTTTGGAAAACAGTAAAAGAGGGGTCTATGTACTCACATAAACACCTTGAAAACATTTAAAAGAGGGGGTTCTATGTACTCACTTGATATTGCTCAGATGTCTAAAGATAACCACCAAGTAATGCTAGAGATCTCGGAATCAAACGGCACCTAATATAGGTAACTATGTTAATAACCGGACCTTAATCGGATGATTGGATAGAATGAGGTTTCGTAAACCAAACGAGTGTAGAGACTCGTGTCATTTGGTTTAACAAAGCCTACATACTAAATGAAACCTAACATAATTGTTTACGACCCATTACGACCCGTTTAGGAAGCTTATGCTACTTTAACGTGTCGTGTGCGTGAAACGCGTTCGGACCGCCTAACTAGCCTTATGACAAGTGTTATATGCCTAAACATGTTACATAATCAGTTATGTGACAAAGGTTTAGGTTACATATGCTTAATTACCAATTATACATGAAAAGGGTATTCTGGTAATTTACCTAAGGCATATAAACTACCTATCATACAACTACTTAAACGTCGTGACCATAAGGTATAACCTCGGAAGGTTATTCCCTACACTATGGTCACCTAATGTGTTTGGTCGGATCCTAATGATCGACCAAACTGGGTCGGGTTCGAAGGTATAGGCGATTTATTAGATCGCCTACCCTACGACCCTAGACAACGTGGTAATCAGTAGGCATAGTCCCAAGGGACTATGACCATCGTGATTACAATCACGTTGCGAAGTTCAAACGAACTTCGCATTGACCATTACTGGTCAACGCTGAAAGTCAAACAAAGTTTGACTTTCTGACTCGAAAAGCAGTAAAAATAAGGAAAAGAACGAAAGAATACTTACGAAGGGTCCCCGAATGCTAACCCAGATCAAAATAGCTCAGGTATGAAACGAAGGTTCCAACTTAGAGCTTCCTTAATCAGATTTGTGGGTTTTTGGGTTGAGTATGGATGGTTATTTATAGTAAATGCACCACCGTTAGGATCGTTTATCGGGAAACGTGCCTTGATCTCACCCGTACAAGTGTCGGAAGCTTATGGTGGCTCATTTGGTCACTCACCATAAGAGATCAACACTTGGCATTGGGATTAGGAGTGGTTTGCAGCTGTTAACAGCTGTTTAAACATTGAATCTGGCCCAGATCACTCACTCGCGTAGCGCGACGGATAGAGCCCTAGGGCTCGCGCTACGCGACTGCCTCACCTGATCCAGAAAGTTTCAAAAGTTACATGTTTGGTCCCTGCACGTGTTTCAAGGCATTTCTGACACTTCCAAGGCCCGTAAAGCCATCTTTAAGGCCCTAAAATGTTGCCTAAACATTGTGGACATGAAACATGTTCAAAAATATGTCGGATGATGGTTCGTTTGGTCGTACGAACGCGATGTTCGCTTAATTACGACGGAATGCGCATAAGCGCGAAAAACGATCCAAATGACGCGACGAATGGATTTTTCTTAAGGCGAACACTAAAATATAATGTAGTCATGCTTACATAAATTTTTGGATGTCCAGATGTATTCAGAACGTAAGTTATGCGCGAAAATGCAAACTTGTGCACTTTTTGACACGTTTAGTCCCTGAATGTTCCAAAAGTTTATTTTAGCACACCAAACCCCTCAAAGCCTATTTCTAAGCTATGTAAAGGATATTTAAGGTGTGTTTAACTTATGGTAATGTTCCGGAATGTTCGTTACAGTTCAAATTGACATACTTTCGCAGTTTGTCATATTCAGTCCCTGTAAGCGAATTAACTTATTTTTGCCATACCAAAGCCTTCAAAACTTATTTCTAAGTTATGTAAAGGTTATTTAAGGTATGTTGAGTATATGTTGATGTTCCGGAGTATTTCTCGCATTAAACTGAGTACGTTTACGCACTAGTTTGCGTATAACTCTCCAGAAAGCGATGTAGAGTTTGAAATTACATAAAAGTCAAAACATGAAAAATGTATAACATAACAAAACAAACATTGGGATCAAATAACATTGTTTTATTGATAATAGAACTGTTCATAGTGATTACAAGCACAGTTGTTACAGTCTCCCCTACTTGTGGAAATTTCGTCCCGAAATTTATTTAGAGGAAACTCGTGGAAAAAGATGTGGATATTTCGCCTTCATTTGATCTTCGCGTTCCCAAGTAAACTCAGGTCCACGTTTAGCTTCCCAGCGAACTTTGACCAAAGGAATGCGCTTGCGTTTAAGCCACTTGACTTCACGTTCCATGATTTCCACTGGTTTCTCAACAAATTTCAGTGTTTTGCCAACACGAATTTCGTCAAGCGGTATGGAGTAGTTCTCATCAGCTGTACACTTCTTGAGATTTGATATGTGAAAAGTTGGATGAACATTTCCCAGTTCAGGAGGTAACTCAAGTCTGTATGCTACCTTTCCGATTCTTTCGACGATCTTGAATGGTCCAACGTATCTAGGTGCAAGTTTTCCTTTCTTTCCAAATCTGATCACACCTTTCCAAGGTGAGACCTTAAGTAATACTCGATCACCGACTTGAAATTCCAAGGCTTTGCGTTTTGGGTCCGCGTAAATCTTCTGACGGTTTCTAGCTGCCTGAAGGTTATCACGAACCTTCTTGACCTTGTCAGTTGTCTCTAAAATGAGGGCAGGTCCAGTAAGTTGAGCCTCGCCAATCTCATTCCAGCAGACTGGTGAACGACATTTTCGACCATAGAGAGCTTCGAAAGGAGCCATTCCGATGCTAGTGTGATAACTGTTGTTGTAGGAGAATTCAATCAATTTAAGATGTGAATCCCAGCTACCACCAAAATCGATCACACAAGCTCTTAGCATATCCTCCAGAGTCTGGATTGTTCTCTCAGATTGACCATCCGTTTGCGGATGATAAGCTGTGCTCAGATTAAGTTGGGTTCCCATAGCAGATTGCATGGTTCTCCAAAAATGAGAAGTGAAACGAGCATCTCTGTCAGAAATGATGTTCAAAGGAACACCATGTCGAGCCACAATTTCATCTACATAGATTTGAGCAAGTCTGTCAGTAGGAAAATCCTCGCGGATTGGCAAGAAATGTGCTGACTTTGTAAGACGATCAACGACTACCCAGATGGCATCATGACCTTTCTTTGTGCGCGGAAGTTTGGTAACGAGATCCATAGTAATGTTTTCCCATTTCCAAACTGGGATCTCTGGTTGCACCAATAAACCAGAAGGACGTTGATGTTCAGCCTTAACCTTAAGACAAGTAAGGCATTTTGACACGTATAAGGCAATGTCTTTCTTCATACCAGGCCACCAATAGTGAATACGAAGATCCTTATACATTTTATCTGAGCCCGGATGAATAGAATAACGAGACTTATGGGCTTCATCCATAAGCAAGGTACGAAGATCATCCTGGCTTGGGACCCACAAACGGTCCATGAAGTAATATGATCCATTGTCCTTCAGTTCCAGAGCAGGTGTTATGTGATAGGGAAATTCCTTATCCATTAATCCTTGTGAAACACAAGATTGTTGAGCTTGAGAAATGCGTGCTTGAATATCAGATCGAGCTTGAATAACAGATTGAACACGTACACAATGAAGCTTAGTACGCTCCTTACGACTCAATGCATCAGCTACGACATTCGCCTTACCAGGATGGTAGCGAATTTCGCAATCATAGTCGTTTAAAAGCTCAACCCAACGTCGTTGCCTCATGTTGAGTTCTTTCTGGTTGAAGATATGCTGAAGACTTTTGTGGTCAGTGAAAACCACACATTTTGTACCGTACAAATAGTGTCTCCAGATCTTGAGAGCAAAGACAACTGCACCCAACTCAAGATCATGAGTGGTGTAGTTCTTCTCATGTATCTTCAATTGCCTCGATGCATAGGCTATGACTTTGTTCCTTTGCATAAGAACACAGCCAAGACCCAATTTCGATGCATCACAGTACACGACAAAATCATCATCACCCTCAGGCAATGATAGAACAGGCGCATCGCAAAGTTTCTGCTTCAGGTGTTGAAAAGCTTCCTCTTGTTTGAATCCCCAGAAAAAGGGCATTTTCTTCTGAGTTAGAGCAGTTAGAGGAACTGCAATTTTAGAGAAGTTTTCAATGAAGCGGCGATAATAACCCGCTAGACCAAGAAAAGAACGAACTTCAGTAGGAGTAGAAGGTGTATCCCAATCCTTGATCGCACTGATCTTGGAGGGATCTACATGAATACCTTGTTCGTTGATAATATGCCCCAAAAATTGAACTTCTTTAAGCCAGAATTCGCACTTGGAGAATTTGGCGAAAAGTTGCTCTTTCTTTAGGAGTTCCAGAGTAAGACGAAGATGTTGCTCGTGATCAGCTCGCGTCTTAGAGTAAATCAAGATGTCGTCAATAAAAACAATGACGAACTGATCCAAATAAGGTTTGCAGACCCTATTCATTAAGTCCATGAAAACAGCAGGAGCATTAGTCACACCGAATGGCATGACTGTGAACTCATAGTGCCCATACCGAGTACGGAACGCTGTCTTAGGAATATCTTCTTCATGCACCCGAAGTTGATGATATCCGGAACGTAGATCAATCTTCGAGAAATAAGAAGCGCCTTGTAACTGATCAAAGAGATCATCGATGCGAGGTAGGGGATATCGATTCTTGATGGTAAGCTTGTTAAGCTCACGATAATCGATACACATCCTAAAGGATCCATCCTTCTTCTTAACAAAAAGAACGGGAGCACCCCAAGGTGAAAAGCTAGGACGGATAAAACCTTTATCAGAGAGCTCCTGAAGCTGTTTAGACAACTCTTGCATCTCAGATGGTGCAAGACGATATGGAGCTCTGGCAACGGAATTTGCACCAGGTACGAGATCAATGCGGAACTCGACTTGGCGTGCTGGAGGTAGACCAGGTAAATCTTCAGGGAATACTTCAGAATAATCCCGAACGACAGGAATATCTGAAATAGACTTACCCTTGCCTTTATCTTCTGTAATATGTGCTAAGAAAGCCACATAGTTCTTCCGCAGATACTTCCGAGCTTTAAAGCAAGACATGAGTTTGAGACCAACGGTAGGCTTCTCACCTTGAACCTGCAGAATCTCGCCTGTCGAAAGCGGCACACGAACAATCTTCTCAGAACAAACTATCTCTGCGTGATGCTTAGATAACCAATCCATACCCACAATGACGTCGAAGCTTCCAAGTTGCATAGGCGTGAGATCGATAGGAAAAAGATGATCGTTAAGGTTCAACTGGCAGTTGCGTAGAACAGAATTAAGAATAATGGGTTCACCACTAGCAACCTCTACTGTCAAAGATTTACTTAGTTTCGTTCTAGACACGCGAAGCATCGGCTCAAAAGACAATGACACAAAACTCTTATCGGCACCCGAATCAAAGAGAACAGATGCAGGCTGATTATTAATAAAGAACGTACCGTTCACCACGTTATCATCCGCCTGCGCCTCTTGGGCATTCATGTTAAAAACTCGGCCTCGAGCCGGAGCCTGATTCTGATTCTGGTTCTGGTTGACTAGTCTTGGGCACCGGTTCCTGTAGTGGGTCAGATCCCCACAATTGTAGCACGAACCAGGAGGAAAATGAGGTCGTGCAGCTTGGCCCTGTTGCGGGGCAGGAGGCTGAGCAACCTGTTGAGCTTGGTTACGAACTGCCTGGTTCTGATTGACAGGAATGCGGCAGTCGACAGCAAGATGACCAGATCTTCCGCAGTTGGTGCACTGACGACACTGGAGATGTGGTTGGTGATGGCCGTTACACCTGTTGCACAAAGGTGCATTGCCAAAATAAGTCTTCTTGGCAGGTGGTTGCGCAGGCTGATTTGGTGCAGCTTGAGCCTGTGCAGTAACAGCAAAATTTTGGGCACCCTTTCGTTTCCTTGATTTCTTTGATGCTTCACCTTCCTTACCCTTACCCTTATTCTTGTTTTTCTCAGAATTAGTCTCCTTCTTTTTATCACCCTTGCGGGTGAGTTTACCCTTCCTGACTAGAGTCTCAGTGAGGGTAGCAGACAACTCGATAGCTTGGCGAAGGGTAGTAGGATTAACACCAGTCAAAATCTCCAGAATAGAATCGGGTAGCCCATCAATATACCTCTCGATCGCTTTATCCGGAGGGGTAACCATGGTGGGACACAATAGACTGAGTTCTTCAAAACGATCCGTGTATGCACGGTGTTCAGCCCCATCTTGCTTTAAGCCATCAAACTCTCGTTCCAAAACTCGAATTTCATGACGGGGACAAAACTCCTTCATCATGAGAGCCCGAAGCTCTTCCCATGTCTGTGCCAACGCCACTTCGGCACCCCTATCGCGCTTAATACCATTCCACCAGGTAAGCGCTCGCTTCTCAAACACGCTTGAAGCAAATTCAACCCTACGCGCATTCTGACACTGCACGTGTAAGAATGTGCTCTCGATACTTTCAAACCACCGTAGGAGCGCAGTTGCTCCTTGCGACCCAGAAAACTTAAGCGGCTTCGCAGAATTGAAATTCTTGAAATTACAGTGTGCGTTATTGTTGTTGTTATTGCCGTTGTTGTTAAATATATCGTGGACTTGAGTTACAACCCCGGGAAGTACAGCAGCCACTTGTTGAGAAACCAGGGCTGCGATCTCTTCAATAGTAAAAGTTCGAGGATCGCGTCGAGGAGGCATTCTAAAAGAGGAAAACATGAAAGAAAGCGAGTGAGATGATTGGATGAAAAGAATGAGATGAAACAAAATCAACAAGAGCAAAGATGGTGGTCATTCGTCCGTATCACAGAGCAAACAAACAACACACAGTGACTAATCAAAGTAAATGGGTCAAAAATAATGTATAATGAAGACATGCTCGCCTATAAGTGAACACTCATCCCAAGAATTCCCAGGTAAGCACAACTGGTCTCGCGTCTGATGAGATGTATACGAAGTGCTTGCCTAGACAGAAAACCCAGAATACAGGCATTCACCCTTCCAGTTTGCACATGTTCACATTATTTAAAACCCAAAATGTTTGACGGGATTTTGAAAATTTGAAGGCACAAGGCCAAAAACCAAACTAAAAAGGGTTCAAAACCATATAAAAGAGAGTTCAAAACCTTACAATAGAGGGTTCAAAACCTTGTAATAATTTATTCAAAAACAGATGATTGTTTTTCAAAAATCGTTTCGGAAAAATTTTGGTTCCTTGTTTTGATAATCACCTAAGGATAGGTGATGTAAATGTTTTAAGATCTAAACACAACTAATTTGTGTTAGGGTCCTAGAAAAGTTATAGTCTAGGTCAAAGCATTACTAATAACCTAATTCCCTATAACCATTGGCTCTGATACCAACTCTTCTGTCACACCCCGACCGCGTAAAACAACAAATCGCGGCGGAAACATCGGGGCGTGTTGCGACAGAATTAATTGTTTCAAATCCATGGCAAACAAAGTTGTATTTTATTTATAAACAAAGGTGTTACATTGTTTCAAACAGGAAATTTAAGAGTTCAGAACATAATTAAACATAGTCTATCTTCTTTTAAAGTCTCTAAGGCACAGGTCCGCCCTAGTATCATGATCAACATCCTATGGAAAAGCTCCTGAAAACACATGTGAAAATAGGTACGTCAGCATAAAAATGCCTGTGAGATACATAGGTTTGTGAAAATAAGATTCATGACTTGTGTTTGAGAAAATCTTCCGTCATGAACCTTGTAATTTGATTTGTTTTGTAAATCACTTGAAAAACGATAAGATCAGATGATATGTATAAATAAGAGAATAGTGTATGGTTAAATGGATAACCATTGTAAACTGAGTTTGTATAAGATAAGTTGTTTGTAAAACAATGTATTGTGAAAAGTATGTTATTTGTATGAAATGTTCTATGTATAAAACTGAAATGATTCAAATAACGCTACGATATATAATACCATACAAACACTTATATATAGGAAGTACCAGCGGCGTATCCACCATGCTTGTATCATATTACACACGCATCGTTACTTAATCACTTAATCAAACCAAACCAAACAATGTAAAATGTTCATGTCAAGATGTAAATCATGTAAAAATGTCTATGTCAAATATCCAAGTCAAATGTCTATGTTTAAACCAATAGTCAAAAGTCCTTGTATAAACCATGTCAAATGTTGATAGTCCAAAAGTAGTCAAGTAATGTATAACCAAAATGATATGTATGGTAAGTAAAATAAGACTACTTAAACCATAAGTAAAAATGTACAAAACAAAGTATTTTGATTATATCAAAAAGTTATGTTTTGTAAAGTGATGCATGATACATTGATACGAACATTTATGTGGTGAGTTAACGCATACATTCAAGCCTTGAGACAGTCGGATAACCCTTTCAGTCAAGGTTATCAAAAGAATTGTATTCGGATTCAGTCATTCCTTACATCCAAACAAACCCGGGATGTCAGGAATGGGATTTGTCAAGTCCTATGGTACCACTACTTACTCCCGAGCGGCGTAGCAAATGTTAATGAACGTAATAAAGACCCGTTTGTGCAAACCAAATGTCATAGTAGTCGTATACATGTCATATGAAAACAATGTACTAAGTATGCTAAGTTAACATACAAAGCAGAAAAGTCATGTAAATCAATGTGCTTAGCATGTTATCAGTCAACATACATAGCAGAAAAGTCATGTAAATCAATGTGCTTAGCATGTTATCAGTCAACATACATAGCAGAAAAGTAATGAAATCATGTACTATAATGTACTAACAAACATAGTCGGTATATGATATGAAAACAGGAAAGCATGAAAGTAACAAGTAGGCACATGTGTTCCACCCCAAAACAGTTTGGAAAACAGTAAAAGAGGGGTCTATGTACTCACATAAACACCTTGAAAACATTTAAAAGAGGGGGTTCTATGTACTCACTTGATATTGCTCAGATGTCTAAAGATAACCACCAAGTAATGCTAGAGATCTCGGAATCAAACGGCACCTAATATAGGTAACTATGTTAATAACCGGACCTTAATCGGATGATTGGATAGAATGAGGTTTCGTAAACCAAACGAGTGTAGAGACTCGTGTCATTTGGTTTAACAAAGCCTACATACTAAATGAAACCTAACATAATTGTTTACGACCCATTACGACCCGTTTAGGAAGCTTATGCTACTTTAACGTGTCGTGTGCGTGAAACGCGTTCGGACCGCCTAACTAGCCTTATGACAAGTGTTATATGCCTAAACATGTTACATAATCAGTTATGTGACAAAGGTTTAGGTTACATATGCTTAATTACCAATTATACATGAAAAGGGTATTCTGGTAATTTACCTAAGGCATATAAACTACCTATCATACAACTACTTAAACGTCGTGACCATAAGGTATAACCTCGGAAGGTTATTCCCTACACTATGGTCACCTAATGTGTTTGGTCGGATCCTAATGATCGACCAAACTGGGTCGGGTTCGAAGGTATAGGCGATTTATTAGATCGCCTACCCTACGACCCTAGACAACGTGGTAATCAGTAGGCATAGTCCCAAGGGACTATGACCATCGTGATTACAATCACGTTGCGAAGTTCAAACGAACTTCGCATTGACCATTACTGGTCAACGCTGAAAGTCAAACAAAGTTTGACTTTCTGACTCGAAAAGCAGTAAAAATAAGGAAAAGAACGAAAGAATACTTACGAAGGGTCCCCGAATGCTAACCCAGATCAAAATAGCTCAGGTATGAAACGAAGGTTCCAACTTAGAGCTTCCTTAATCAGATTTGTGGGTTTTTGGGTTGAGTATGGATGGTTATTTATAGTAAATGCACCACCGTTAGGATCGTTTATCGGGAAACGTGCCTTGATCTCACCCGTACAAGTGTCGGAAGCTTATGGTGGCTCATTTGGTCACTCACCATAAGAGATCAACACTTGGCATTGGGATTAGGAGTGGTTTGCAGCTGTTAACAGCTGTTTAAACATTGAATCTGGCCCAGATCACTCACTCGCGTAGCGCGACGGATAGAGCCCTAGGGCTCGCGCTACGCGACTGCCTCACCTGATCCAGAAAGTTTCAAAAGTTACATGTTTGGTCCCTGCACGTGTTTCAAGGCATTTCTGACACTTCCAAGGCCCGTAAAGCCATCTTTAAGGCCCTAAAATGTTGCCTAAACATTGTGGACATGAAACATGTTCAAAAATATGTCGGATGATGGTTCGTTTGGTCGTACGAACGCGATGTTCGCTTAATTACGACGGAATGCGCATAAGCGCGAAAAACGATCCAAATGACGCGACGAATGGATTTTTCTTAAGGCGAACACTAAAATATAATGTAGTCATGCTTACATAAATTTTTGGATGTCCAGATGTATTCAGAACGTAAGTTATGCGCGAAAATGCAAACTTGTGCACTTTTTGACACGTTTAGTCCCTGAATGTTCCAAAAGTTTATTTTAGCACACCAAACCCCTCAAAGCCTATTTCTAAGCTATGTAAAGGATATTTAAGGTGTGTTTAACTTATGGTAATGTTCCGGAATGTTCGTTACAGTTCAAATTGACATACTTTCGCAGTTTGTCATATTCAGTCCCTGTAAGCGAATTAACTTGTTTTTGCCATACCAAAGCCTTCAAAACTTATTTCTAAGTTATGTAAAGGTTATTTAAGGTATGTTGAGTATATGTTGATGTTCCGGAGTATTTCTCGCATTAAACTGAGTACGTTTACGCACTAGTTTGCGTATAACTCTCCAGAAAGCGATGTAGAGTTTGAAATTACATAAAAGTCAAAACATGAAAAATGTATAACATAACAAAACAAACATTGGGATCAAATAACATTGTTTTATTGATAATAGAACTGTTCATAGTGATTACAAGCACAGTTGTTACACCCGCTAACTGTTTATCGTTTAACTAATTACAAGATATCGAAAGACCAAATCTAAGCTGTTGTCACAAATATGCACCAACAAACTCCCCCTTGACAATAGCTTCATAAAATAACTTTGTCTTTAGTCATCTTGCATTCTTCATGTAGTCGTGCACTGTCTTTGGTCTTTGGATAGCTTCAACTTTAATAGCTTCTGTCAGCAACAGACTCCCACTAAGCTGATGCATCCAATCACTAAATCTTCAAAACGTTAGCACTTGAGTAAACTCCAGTTTAGCATTTGCAAAGCAATCTTCAAACTCTTCAACTTTGTTTACAATGTAGAAGGGAGGTTCTACCATGCATCCAATCAAACTCTCATCTTCACAGCAACTTCTCAGCAACATACCGCTTCAACCTGTATACTATAAAACAAACATCTCGAGAAACCATAAGAATTTTTCAACAAAGTTAAATAAATTATTATTATTCACGAGATAGTTAAACTGTATCACAGATTAAGCATTTTCAACTTATCATCAACGCGCAAAACTTTTTGTCCAACACACAAGACCCTGTCTGATTTAAGATTTTGAACTCACTTTCTAACACTGTCTCCCCCCTATTGGTAACAATTCCTCCAAGAATAACAGTTTTTTCGTACATTAAGAATTTTAACAGAAAAAGACACTATTTTTGGATTTTTATATTTTCTGAAAGCAAGTAAATAACAAAAGCAATAAACACTCTGTTTTTTTGTGAGAATCACCGGTAAGAAGATCATATCAGCACAATCAAACTGTTTTCACACTATTAGATAATTCTTTATTTAATTTTTCATGAAAAGCATTCCAAGACGATTACCAGTATGTTTGTCCATCTAAACAAAATGCATGAACATTTCAAGTGCCATTACCGTATGATACGTTAAGGTAATTTTTTTACTAAAATACTAGTGTGTCCCACTTCAGTATGTACCCCCGCGATCAAGGTATGCACAAAGATTCATCGTAGTAGGTGAGTATACTGAATTCATCCGTTTTGTTTTTTTTTTTCAACGATTGATAATTGGTGATCAGGTCAGTACTTTCATACAGCAAAGAGACCAAAATATCTAACGAGGGCTATGACAAATACCATTTTTGGTACGAATTATGCATTTTGCACATTTTGAATGACTCTCTAGGAGAGCTTCTTCATTTTCAGGGTTTTGGCATTTTTAGCTCTTTTAAGATATCCTGGTTGTGCCTAGGTCAGCATGTATCTGGATACAGCAGAAGGACAACCCTGATATCCCCAGATGAAATAACAGTATAAAGACCCAAAACTTCAGATTTTGGCAATCTATCAACGCAAGATTTAAGGTCATTAAACCATACACCACTGATGTGTTCCCCACTCATACATAGTTCATTATGTTTATATCACATTGGTAAGTTGATTATTTCATGCTTTTGCCTACTGGTACATCGTATGATGAAGCTGCTATCACACTTAAGCATTTTAATTATTTTCAGTGTGACAGTCTAACTTGCTGATACACTATCATTTCTTCTTTTTCACACAGTGATAACTAATTTTTGATTTTCTATTTTTTATGTTTTTGATTTTTCAATGTTTTTGTATTTTTTATTTTTAAGAAAGCAGTAAACTATTTACAAAATTCTTATGAAAAAACAGTTATTCGGGATTCCTCATCCCGTTGAGTTCGACTAAATGTTCAAAGCGAGCCCTGTCAAAAACTTTAGTATAAAGATCTGCCAGGTTATCTAGTGTGTCGACTCGATGATGTTCAATTAGTTTCTTTTCAGTATTTTGAACTTCATTTTAAATCATTTAATATTCACATGTCCACCATCACAATTTCAAATTCTATCAACAATCTCACATCCCCCGTCATGTGCTTGGAGCAGCCACTATCAACATATCATAAGTTGATAATCCTCCTTAGCAACTCCTACACACACCAACTAAGAAATTAGTTAGATTGGGGGACCCAAGCCTTAATGGTCTTGGGTCGTCCAAATTCACCAACTACTGGAACATCCATCCAATATCCATTACTCCTAACTGGAGTCTTGAATCTCAGACCTGTTGATGGAAATGGGTTTTTATTTCCATAAGGTCTCTGGTCCTGAGGGTTCCTATATGTGTTTGGACTATTTGACCTTTGAAAATTTTGATTTTGATATCTTGAATTTTGATTCCAAGAAGCTTGATTGTTATAATTTCTAAAGCCATTATTATAAAAAGTTCGACCACCATTATTTTGGTATCGATTTTGATATTGACCTTGACTTCTGAAATTACTTGTATTTCAATTAAAATTGATTAAAATTGTTCATTCTAGGTGAACTGCTTCTAGGTCTCTCAAATCTGCCTGGTGGAGATTTAGGCTGAAATCTTGGTTGATTTCTTTGAAAACGAGGAACTTGTGGAGTTCCTTTTTCAGCCTTATCTACACCAACAGCAACACCCTCTGGTTGCTTGGGAGCAGATTTCTTTGGAGAATTTACAACTTTCTCCTCATTATCACCTTTCTTTTCAGGTGATTTCCCTCTTTGTTTTTCACTAATTTGTGCTTCACTCTTTTTGTTAGGACAACAGCTAGCTACATGTCCCTTTATGTGACACTTGAAGCACGATCTCCTTTTCAAAGACTTCTTAGCTGGAGTCTTTGAGGTAGATCCCTCATCAGATGGTGATGATGCCTTGGATGAATCTTGTTCAGTTTGCCTAATTTTGGATTTTTCTATGTTCTTATTTTTTGCAAACTCTACATTCGATTCGTTTTCAATAACAGTGGTTTCGTTTTTCATATCACTACCTTGAACAAAATTAATCTTTTTAATAAAAGTTTGATTTTTACTCGTAGGAGGTGAATTTTTCCTTTTCAAAGGTTCCCTGTTATTGTTCTTCTTAGCATCATCACTCTCAGACTCCTCACTTTGAATTGATGCGAAGCTACTTGGTGCAGTTGACATAAAGTCTGTTAGCTCATCTTCATCAGGCAGAAATGAATAATCATGACTAAGAGGAGGTGGGACTTCATTAAAGCCCTGGAAGCCCACACTGGTCTTGTCATTACTCTTCTTTAACCCACCCATCATGTGTTTCATTACAAAAGACGAATCTCTGAATTGACTTAATTTCTTTTCAAGTTCAATAATTTTGAGTTGTGCATCTGACAACTCTTTGCATTTTTCAGAAATCTCTTTTGTTTTCTCAGCCATCATGTCATGAGCTAAGTCTATTACTTGAAGTTTTTCATTTCGTTTGCAGGTTAAAGCTTCAATTTCACTTTCATAACCTCTTATCTTCTTCAAGTATAAAGATTCGTTTCTTTTAGCAAAAAAAATTGATTCCT
>JARYGA010036225.1:0-39543 GCA_030545235.1 Helianthus tuberosus
CCACAATCGGTTGGGGTGTGATAGATTGGTATCAGAGCCATAACTATAGGGAATTAGGTAGAATTGCCATGATTTGACCTAGTCTATAGTAGGTACCATACTTGATCATTCTTGATACTTGCTTAACTTGTTAATTCTTCCTATTTGCTTCTATCTCTTCTTTTTGTCTGAATATTACATTGTGTCTTTCCTAAGACATTTACACAATACACATTGAAGACTTGAAAACACTCGTATCATACAAACGAGACGAATTCACCAAAATAGGTGTGAAACCCAAAATTTGGTGAATGACTCTCAATCCTCTTATGCTATTTTGCATGAAATTACGCCATAAAGTTAGTAGTGAAATCCATATCTTGATGGTAGATTTCCAATTCAAACTCTAGTGGACTATCGTCAAATTGTTGGAATTAATTTCTTGACCCCACGAGTACTAACCATGGTTAGGGTACGATGTTGTCAAGTTAGGGGTGAAACCCGCATCTTGTCGACTAGTCCCATTTCTTGATTTTCAATCCCGCCAAAGTTTTGTTTTTTCAATCAATTAGGGACGTGTAGTAACTGGAAGGGTAAGATACCGTTAATTGCTCTTCGACGAGAGTATCTTACCTATAGGCCAAAGCATGTTTCCCTAATTCAAAAGGACTTTCGATTCACTTTGGAATTGTCAACGTTTCTAAACCCGAAACACTCCCATGTTTTATCGAGCCTCTCTTTTATGTTATCTCAATTTCTATGTGTTTTAATACGTGTTACCTCGTTCATTTCAAAACCGATGCATGATTCGCACGTCTTTCGTAATAAAAAAACAATAATAATTCTCATGAACATTCTAAATTTATACTCTTTTATGCAATCATACGTGTTTATACATTGCGAATACTTGTTTAATACATGCAATTTATGTGAATCATACGTGTTACATGAATACCTAAATGCTTATACATGCAAACGTTATTTTTATGTTATGATCAAGTCTCATCCTTTCCTTCTCTTTCGATTCTTTAGATGCCTCCCTATAGTTTATCTCACTTGGCCAAGAAGTCCAAATCGGGTTCGAAAAAGGCTTCCAACAACAACAATGAGGAGTCGATATCGAAGAAGGATCTAGTGGGTTTAATTGCTGAACAAATGGCCTAGCAAATGGCCAAGGTTATTCCCAGCATTGTGAGCAAAATCCAACCCGTTCCTGAAACCCCTAATGCCTCCGTCGATTCCAAGGTGGAAGCACTTAAGACGATGTTCCTATTCAAGCAGTGCATGGCTTGTAAACCCCTAGAGTTCACTGGAAAAGAGGGCACTACCGCCTTACTTTAATGGTTCGACGCCATCAAACTTACCTTCCTTCAAAGTGGTTACCCTGACAAACTTAGAACCCAAAACGCAACAGGAGTGTTCCGATCGACAGCCCTCGATTGGTGGACTTCTGAGCGCAATACACGAGGGAACGAAGCAGCCCATACCCTACCCTGTGATGACTTGAAGAAGCTAATGTGAGATGAGTTTTGTACTCCCCATGAACTTCAGAAACTAGAAAACGAATTGTGGAATGTGAAGCAAATCGGGGATGATAAAGCTGGCCTCACAGCTCGATTCAAGAAGCTCAACATCATTTGCCCTGGCCAAGTTAACACTGTTAACAAAGCTATCACCAAGTACATCCATTGCCTCCGCACTTCGATTATGAACCTTGTAAAGTCAGCTTCACCTAAAACTCTCGAGGACACCTTTCGTTTGATAGCCCGACTCAACAACAACTATGTTATTCGTGGGACTTCTGACAAGGTTCCATCGTAGAATGCACACCAAGCCACAACCGATACTACCACCGTTGATCCCTCCCCCTCGCAATCATCCAAGAAAAACAAGGGCATGAAGCGGAAGGCTTCAAACCAAAACTGTGTGGTCGTCACTCCGCAAAACCCTAAACCCCTTCAATCAGTCGCTGCTACTCCCAACCCTAAGCCACAAAGAAAGAACTACACTGGATCTGATGTGTGCAAAATGCAACATATAAATTACATCAAATGTGGCAAAAAACAAACCCTTTTTTAGTACTAATGTTGGAAAAAGTGTGCTTTTGTCTTCCTTTTGTATTTTAAGGGTTAAATGAGCTTAAATGAACAAAAGAAGCAAAAATGCAGCCAAATCCAGCAATAATACAAGAAAAGGAATAAACGTGGCATGCCCAACCCCTCGACAGCATCTCCCCAAGCAAAAATAAGAGAACAGAAGGTTGAACACGCCCCGTGCTCACTGAGCAAGGGGGCGTGCCCAGCAGACACGGGGTCGTGGTCAACTCTAAGATTCGCAGAATCTAGGAAAATCTTGATAGTACAGATACGCTTCTGCACACAGGGGCGTGCCCAGTGGACACGGGGGTGTGGTCAACTAATGCAGACAAACTGCATTTAATGAAGAAAGAGAAGATGGGTGGACACGGGGCCGTGTCCGGGCTTCTGTGCAGGCTATAAATAGGGGTGCTTGGCTCATTTGTAAACCATCCCTTGGCAAACCACCTCTCTCACACTTCACCTACCCACCACCACCATCACAACCCACACCCACCACCATCATCCATCATCCATCATAGAGTGTGTTAGTAGTCTCGGGATCCAAGATTGATCGTAAGAGTTCTTGACAACCAAAGGCCATGTTTGCCTAAGTCTCTTACATCACTTGGTGAAGACAAGTGTTTAGTGTAATACTTTTTATTTTTAATCTTTTCGCACTTTTTATTTGGTTATGTATTAATGACTTTAATAACTAGTTTCTTATGTTGAAGGTGAGTCTTCCTTATCGTTTGTCCGTGGTGTCTTGGCATTATTTTACTATCTATATAAAATAAAAGATTTACACCATTCATATCTCCACGGTCTATATGGAGATATGTTGGTATTAGATAATATTGTTCATTTGTTGTATTTATCTTATTGTGTAGGTACTTAGTTGTAAATGTTGTGCCTATATATTGTAATCATTACATCATTTGTATTCAGTGAAAATAAAAGTTATAACATGGTATCAGCCAGCAATTACTAGAAGTATTAAGTTTCCCCAACCCCTTCCTTTCTTCTTCTTCTTCTTCTTCTGCTCCTTCCTTTTCCCCCACCCGATCTCTTTCCCTAACCTTTTCTTCTTCCATTTTTTGTTCTTTTTGTTGCAGCCTTCTGTCCTCTCTCAGCCTTCTTTTTTCCATGGCTGCTTCATCATCAAACCCTCCCTTAATTATCCCACCCATGAATGGTCTTGCACCTATGATCGCAATCAAACTCAACCCCTCTAACTACATCTATTGGCACAAACGGATGTTGCCTTTACTCACACATCAGCAACTCCTCTCCCATGTTGATGGCAGCCAATCAGCGCCCCCTGTGTTGATCACTGCTAATGAAAAAAAGGTTCCTAATCCCGAATCCTCGTCATGGATCATGGCTGAACAGCAAGCTATTATATTACTCAATGCATCCTTAACAGAAGAAGCTCTCTCTGTTACTATCGGTAAGAATTCTGTCCGTGAAATCTGGTTGGCGTTAGAGAATGCGTTTTGCAACATGTCCGTTGAAAGGGTGCAAAACCTTCGTGATAATCTTTGCCTCATTCAAAGGGGTGACAAAAGTGTGGCCAATTATGGAAGAGCCTTCAAGGAGATTTGTGATCAATTGAATGCCATTGGTCATCCGGTTGATCCGATGGATCAATTCCATTGGTTTTTATGTGGGTTAGGAACGGCGTTTGAAGGTTTTTCTATTCATATTCGCACGGTTCACCCTATTCTTAATCTGACCGAATTAATTGCTAACGCTAAAAGCCACGACCTTTTCGTCAAAGCGCTTCATGGACCGTCATATCCTTCTGTTGCTTACTCGGCTCAAACTCATCAACGACGGTCACAAGAAAATCGGTTCAATAATAACCGGCCTAACAGGCCCGCTGGCAACATGAATCGAAACTCATCAAGAAACAATTCTCCTAACCGTGGTCCACCAAAACAATATGCTTCTATCGGTTCACGACCTAAACACCCACCAACCTGTCAATTATGTAGAAGACAAGGCCACTATGCTACTCAGTGTCATCATTTAACTTCATTTGCTTCCTCAGCCACACCATCCGAAGCACAATTGGCACAAGCCTTCCATGCTCATTGTCAACTTAATGCTTCCACACCGGATTGGACTTCCGACATAAGTGCCTCTGATCATATGATTCCTAATAATTTCACTCTTCCTTTGTCCATCCCTACTCATGGTAAAAAAAGGGTGCTTTTTGGAAACGGCCAATCTTTACCGATAACTCATGTTGGTAATACAAAACTATTTGGTAAACTTGATCTTAAAAATGTTTTGGTTGTCCCTAACCTCACTAAAAATCTTCTTTCAATAAGCAAATTAACTGAGGACAATCTTGTTGATGTTATGTTTTCTTACCCACATTTTTTCATTCAGGATCAACTCACCAAGCAAATAATAGCCCGAGGGAGCTGTGAAGACGGACTTTATGTTCTTCACAACACCCATCAAGCCTTGGTCTCCAACTCTTCATGTCCGAAAGCCTCTTTTGAGTTATGGCATTCTCGTTTAGGGCATGTTAATTTTGATATTATTAATATGTTGAAAAATAATTGTCTAATTTCATTTACTTCTGTTTTGGCTAAACCGGGTGTTTGTAGCCCATGCGAACTTGCTAAATAAAAAAGGCTCCCATTTTCCATCAATAATAAACGGGCCTCTTCACCACTTGAGTTGATTCATTGTGATTTGTGGGGACCTTCCCTGGATAAATCCAATGGTAATTTTGCATATTATGTGGCGTTTGTTGATGATTTCTCTCGTTTCACATGGTTATATCCGTTACGAGCGAAATCTGAATTTTTTGATGCTCTATCTATATTTTTACCTCTTGTCCATGCCCGATTTGCAACAAAAATTAAAACGTTTCAAAGCGATGGTGGTACGGAGTTCGCAAATCATAAGGTATGTCATCTATTTGAACAAAATGGTACCTTGCATCGTATGTCGTGTCCATACACCCCGCAAAAAAATGCTCAGGTTGAAAGAAAACATCGTCATATCGTTGAAACTGGTTTAGCTATGTTGTTCAATACTAAGTTATCCTCGAGATATTGGGTAGACGCCTTCTCCGCAGCCGTATTTATAATAAACCGATTGCCTACCAATATTCTTAATGGCAAATCACCATTTGAAATTCTTTTCAACCAATATCCAAATTATAGTTCATTTCACGCTTTCGGTTGTCGGGTTTTTCCATACTTACGTGATTATGCAGACAACAAACTTGCTCCAAGAAGCATCCCGTGTGTCTTTCTTGGATATTGTTTTCAACACAAGGGGTATCGTTGCCTTGACACAAGCACTTCACGAATTTATGTGACGCGTCATGCATGTTTTGATGAAACACATTTTCCTATTGCTAATAACACTTTGCCTACCCCTATAGAGCGGCTTGAAATATCCTCTTTTCTTGACACATCTGATACTGTCTGTTACCCTACACCATCAACTACAACATTACATACTAGCCAAAATAACCCATCAAATATCGAATCACCATCCACCATACAATTCCCTTTCTTTTCGGCTCAATCGCACTCTGTCCCTAACCAAGTTCCTACATCTGACACGCCTACACCACCCGAAACACCATCGTCTACCCCCACACCCACTTCCTCCCCTCATACCACCCCACCCGACTCCCCTTCTGCATCCCAACATGATCCCACACCCGCCCCACACCACTCTTCCGCAACTACCAGCCCACCCACACCCATTCCGAACCCTCCTCCTGTTCCCTCGCACCCCATGATCACTCGTGCGAAGTCTGGAATTTTTAAACCCCGCCATAGGGTTGATCTTGCCATTACTGAACACATACCACTTCATCGAGCTCTATTTGCATCAACCGATCCGAAAACCTTTAACAAAGCTGCAAAAGAAGAAAAATGGTTACACGCTATGGAACTTGAATTTAATGCTCTTCAACGTAACAACACTTGGACTCTTATTCCTAGACCTTCCAATGCCAATGTTGTTGGTTCCAAATGGCTTTTTCGAACAAAATTCCATTCGGATGGGTCTATTGAACGCCACAAAGCCCGTCTTGTGGCGCAGGGCTTCACTCAGGTTCCTAGTCTTGATTATTCTCATACGTTTAGTCCAGTGGTTAAGGCTGCCACGGTTCGCACTGTTCTCGCTCTTGTTGTTATTAACAGGTGGAACGTTCATCAGTTAGATGTCAATAATGTTTTCTTGCATGGACACCTTAATGAACAAGTATATATGGAACAACCAAAGGGCTTTATTGATCCTAGATTTCCATCTTATGTTTGCAAATTAAACAAAGCCATTTATGGTCTAAAGCAAGCCCCTAGGGCATGGTTTCATCGTCTGAGTGTGTTCTTAACCAACTACGGCTCTGTCTGTAGTAGAGTTGACCCATCTCTTTTTGTTTTCCATTGGGACTCATGTATCATTTATCTTCATGTTTATGTTAATGACCTCATTCTCACGGGTAACCAATCTTATTCCCTCAAATCATTCATTTCATGCCTAAACAATGAATTCGCTATCAAATATCTGGGGGAACTTAACTACTTTCTAGGACTGGAGGTTACCTACACCAAAAATGGCTTATTCTTAAATCAGTCTAAATACACCATTGATATTCTAAACCGTGCTAAGATGTTGGAAGCAAAACCTGCTCCTACACCTTTAAGCACAAATGTCTCTTTTGTTTCTACAGGTGAATCATTTCCAGATGCCACTCACTACCGTTCCATTGTTGGTGCTCTCCAGTACTTGACGATCACGAGACCTGACATATCATATGCTGTCAATCAAGTTACTCAATTTTTACATGCTCCAACTGTTGCTCACTATCAGGAAGTTAAAAGGATTTTACGTTATCTCAAGGGTACAACCGCATATGGTCTTCACTACACTCGGCCTTCTCATACATCTCTTCTTGGATACTCTGATGCTGATTGGGCTCGTTGTTTGGAAACGCGTCGTTCCATGTATGGTTACTCTATTTTTTTAGGTGGAAACCTCATCTCTTGGAGTGCTAAAAAGCAACCGACCGTTACAAGATCCAGTTGTGAATCTGAATATCAAGCTATGGCGAACACTGCTGCATAAATTGTTTGGTTAACTCATCTCCTTCAGGAACTTCATGCCTTACCTTTAGACAGACCGACTATACTTTGTGACAATCAAAGCGCCATCTTTCTCACTCAGAATCCTGTCTCACACAAACGTGCTCAGCATATTGACCTCGATTATCATTTCTTGTGTGAACTTGTGGATGCGGGTAAATTAGCTACAAAGTTTATTCCAACCAAGCTCCAGGTGGCTGACATTTTTACAAAGAGTCTTCCCGGTCCTCTCTTCAAAAAGTTTCGAGACATGCTTCATATTTATCCTCCACCGTTTCGCTTGAGGGGGGGGGGGTATTAGATAATATTGTTCATTTGTTGTATTTATCTTATTGTGTAGGTACTTAGTTGTAAATGTTGTGCCTATATATTGTAATCATTTCTTCATTTGTATTCAGTGAAAATAAAAGTTATAACAGTTGGCTACATGGTCGGGGGTTAAGGGAATGGTTTAGTAAGAGTCTTGCCTTGTTCAGTGTATAGATCCTGCAAGGACCTGGGTCAACTTTAGTAGGACCTCCTTCAATACCCACTGGTATTGGATGGCGGGGGTCCGAACTCCTTGATCCCGTCATATGTAAACTACTATTAAAACTTTAACCCAGCTACTTAGGACTGTATCCCTGCTGACTCAGACTACTTAGCCGAGGGTAACGTCACCTTGAAAAGAGGGGCCTACCACATTATGCATTAATAACTTAATTAATTATCTTTCAATAATCCAACCCTTTAGGATTGTATCCTTGCTGACTCAAACTACTGGGTTGAGGGTAACGTCACCTTCAAAAGAGGGGCCGGGCCTACTACAATAACTAAGATAATCTCTTAAAAAGTGCAAAAGTGAGGAAATAATCAAAGGTAACACTAAATACGAGTCGGATCCAAGTGATTCATCTTGTCTATCTGTTTTATTTTTATTTTTATTTTCAGCATCTTAGTTAGTTTTTATTTTCTTGTTTAAAAACCTTTTTCTAAACATTTGATTTGATTAGACGTTGAGGATAAACTGGTATTAAAAGCTCTTGTGTCCTTGGACGACCTCGGTATCTTACCAACACTATACTACGCTCACAATGGGTGCACTTGCCCATATGTGTGTTTAGTGTTAGTAAATATCGTGTTTTATAAATTTAAAACTTGGCTAAAAGTGTTAAAAAAGGGTTTAAAATATACATTAAAAACCATACACACCGACACACAACAAGTTTTTTGGCGCCGTTGCCGGGACACAAGGATTTTAAGAAAGTTAGGAATCAACGGCCTAATCGGTTTTTTTCTTATTTTTCTATTCTTTTTAGGATTTTTCTTAAATTTTCAGCTTTTGCAGAACTCAGCACGGGCCGTGCCCGCTGAACACGCCCCCGTGCCCAATCTTTGGTACTGGCAATCTTGTTTTAAGTCAAACAATAGCTGAACACGGGGCCGTGCCCACTCAACACGCCCCGTGCCCAAGTATCAGTTACTGAAAACAGAACCGTAAGATCCCGACGGTTGGTAATGTCTGACGCAACCATGAGCGATACTGATTTTTTTTACTATCGGCCCTCTTATGGTACGTGGTGTCAAATATGTGGTGGCAATCACAAAGAGTTAGAATGTTATTTTCTAAATTATAAGCCCCACTATATAGACCCATTGTTTTCCTGTAGCCTTAAGAGAGGCGAAAGTAAAAATAATCCCTATCTCTCCCTCGAATGCTCCCAATCGAATCTTCTAGGAGAAATGCTTCTTGACGAATTATTTCAAATGGAAGATTTAATTCTTAATTGGGTAAAGGAACTTGAAACAGATTTCATTAATTCACCTCAAGAAGATACCTAAGAAGAATTATTGAGATCGCATTCGAATAAAAACAGCTTCGTTGTTCCCGATACCACTTCTAACTCTCGTGAGGATTTGAGCGATAGTCGTCCCTGTGTCGATTGTGCCGTGAAGGACTCCCCATCGAATTCGTTCGGTGCATACATAGACCTGAGCGATTCGGCATACACCTTCTTTAACGAGAGCCCGAGAAAGGGTTGGACTTGTCCAACTACATTTAGCATAGGAATCACCCTCACCGACAACCTCTGGAGTTCTCGTCTTAATCTAGAGCAATTAAGGTATCTCAGGCACTTTGGGGTTGTTCCGTCCAGTAAGGAACCACCCGATCCGGATAAATTCCTTAAAAAAAGGAAGAAACTTCATAAACAGCCCCTAGACACGGGGTCGTGTCCAGGTCAGCACGCCCCCGTGTCCACCAAAAGATTCCCGTCTGATTTCGCGTCAGAATACGGACAAAATGTGTCAGGATCTTGCCTGCACACGGGGCCGTGTGCAGCGTGCTGTCGTTTTCTATAAATGCAGCAAGATTCCTGCACATTTGGACCACTCCAAAGACAAAGATCTGGTGGATCTTCACACATACCCTCCGACGTATATTCTAAAGAAGGTTCCCAACAACCATCTTGTCTTTTCCACTTTTATCCATTACCTTCTTCTTCAATTATTCCTTAATACCTCCATTAGAGCTTGAAATCTCCATGATTCCAAGCTTTATTGAGATGTTCGTTAGATTTTTATTCAAGAAATCTTGTTAAAAATAAGTTCTACAACAATGTTTTAAGTTGTTTCTGCTTAAAAATGTTTTAGAAATCATGAAAACATTTTAAAACTCCAAGGTTCCTTGTTCCGAAATTCTGCAGACATCTGAACACGGGGCCATGCTCATTGAGCACGGGGCCGTGTCCGAGGTACTGTTCTATAAAAATTGAACTCTTTTCGGTATGTTTTCTCATAATGGCGAGCAGAACTAGCGGAACATCTTTATCGCACTCCAGGAACAACCGACAAGGGAGAAGGTCATCAACGGTTGAAGATTCTCTTGTAAACTACGTTTACGCTTTAAGAGAAACTATTGATGAAATGACGGGAGTGGAAGAAGTATTGGTCGACCGTATCAATCATTTGACGGTGGGACTAGAGGGATGTCTTCGAGAGGTCAACTTTTGCACCAAAGGTTGAACATTCTCGCTTCTCCTCCTTTGGTACCAATTATCACCCAAAGGGCATGGAATGTGGTACCGGAAGTCATCATACCGGCTGAATGGTACACCATACACCCGGAACCCCCTCAAAACATACTACAAGGGGTTCCGGTTGGTTTCACTCCCCATACGCAAGATGTTGAGGAAAACGAGCCCGCCTTCTTCCTCCCAAGAGAGATAGAAGAATGGCTTTAACAACATCTAGGGAATACCCCTCGGTATAAAGGTTCTACGAGGCCCTTAAATACCGGAAAGCTATTTCCGGAATTTTTTATTCTTATTGAAGTAGAACTCCTTAGGATGATTTTATGTACCAATTGACCCATCTATCTTAGGACATTTAGTTTTTATTTTTCTGCTTTGTCTTTAAATTCTCTGGGACCTTATGTAATGTGCTAGTTTTAATGAATGATGGTTTTATAAATTATTTGGTGTTTCGATGATGATGTAATGGATAAAACACACTCGGGAAGGTGAAGGATACAAAGGGAAACTTGAACCAGCACCCCATGCACAAAAACAGGGCCACCCGACAATTTTTCTTCATTACAGCAAGTTCAGCACGGGGCCGTTGTAACACCCCGTGTTTCCACGAGTGAAATTCAAAGTCAAGGTCAAAGTCAACGACCGATTTCGCGCAACTTGACTCGTAGAAATGTTTTTATTTTATTTATATTATGTGGAGTAAATGTCGTACATTGCAATAATCGAATCATGTTAACCGTATTTCAATCGACCTACGACTGTGAATGATAGGAAGTAACAATGCGATAAAGTTAATCAACTAATAATCAAGCTATGTAAATCGAATCGACATCAAATCGTAACTCGAACTATGTATTTTTACTTGTCGTCTATACGTGTGTGTGTGCCTTACGTGTTACCTGTGCATGTTTATTGTGGAAATCAAGCGAACTCAATCGAACTCGAAGTCTAACTCGAATGTAATCGAACCCGAACCTGAATTCCGAATCGAACCATGTTATATAAGAAGTAGTTGGGACTAAAAGTAATTTGACTAGGAAACCTTATCGAATCGCTCGCAATCGAAACCGAAGCGTCATCGCACCGAACGCACCATTCAGTCGACATCCGAACGGATGGTTCATCCGTACGGATTGTCCATCCGCACGGATTGCCAATCCGCACGGATTGCCAATCCGCACGGATTGCCAATCCGCACGGATAAACAATCCGGGTGACCTGCAATCCGCACGGATCACCCTTTCCCCTTTTAGCATCCTATAAATACCCGGGTCACTCTCCAAACTTTCCACTTTTGGCAAGTGACGTCCGACCAGCACACTCTCTTCACCTTTTCTCCGATTTCTCTCAATCCAGGTAAGATCTTGCTCTAAATCTTGTACATTCTTGATCTATACACACTTCTACACCTTTCCATCTTTCAAATCTCAATTTTTAACCACGAAATCACCAAGATTTGAGGTATTCTCGGGTGACGTCATCATGAAGTTCTCATGAACTTCATGTGTGACCTCATTCCACCAAGAATAACTCAGATCTGAACGATTTCCACTAGATTTCACAACAACTTCACCTACATCTAAACCTTTCTAAGGATAAAAGAGTTGAAAGAAACAAACTCAAGGCTTTCTCCTTCTTTTACCCTCAAAAGCGGTACGAATCTGATCGGTTCTAGTCCTCTACTCGATACTAGTGATGCACTAGTCCTAGATCTGGATTCTACCCACAAGACACCTGATTTCGGGTTAAACCGGAATGACAGATCTAAACCGCCGACAAGCCGAGTTAGGGTGATTCCTGGCCGGCTTAGTCATTCGGGTAAGAACGCGATTCCAAATGGTTGCCACGAAGTCAGAACGTCTCGATAGAACGACAAAGGCAACCAAGGGTAGCCGGACAGAACTACCAGGACGAGTAAGTTGTCCGCACGGACAAGCTGTTCGCACGGACAGACGATCCGGACGGGTTGTCACCCGGACGAGCTTCACTTGGGACCCACATTCAAAAACAAGGTTTGAGTATCGACGAATGAACAATCCGGACGGACGACCTCTGAATGGATTACTCTTCGGATCATGAGATACTAAGGCCTTAAACAATTTCAAACAATGTTCATCCGCACGGACAAACAATCCGGACGGATTGTCCTTGTCCGCACGAACAAACTATCCGGACGGATTACCATTGTCCGCACGGATTACCATCCGGACGGATCCCACTAATTTCATCAAGGGACTCAGCCTCAGAGGCGTGTCCGCACGGATCACCATCCGGACGGATTGTCGTCCGCGCGACCGCCTTGAAGGGTAGAGAAACTTAAAGGTTTTCTAAATGATACAACGAAAACTTCAAAGCACAAGCCATCATACACAAACACATTCTTAGGAAGAAATAATCCACTCGAATAGTTATCCGCACGAACATGTTATCCGCACGAGTGACTAGTCCGGACGAATAGCTAATCCGCACGGATTACTTATCCGCACGGGTAACTTGTCCGCACGGATAACAATCCACACGAGTGACTAATCCGGACGGATTACCACTCGCACGAATGACTCATCCGCACGAACTGCCAGTCCGCACGGATAGCCAATCCGCACGGATGACCAGTCCGCACGATCTGTCATCCTATCCACCCTCACTATGTACTGTTTTACACGTCACTTATCGTTACGTTATCGAATCTATTCAGGCTAACCGTACTCGCTGAAAAGCGCTCCCTTCAATCCATAATCACTATAAGTATACTCGATCCCTTTTTGCTTTTGGCACTTTTGGGTGTTACATACGTTACGAATATTCAAACCACAAGTATCACACTACTCAAGCTATTTTAACGCGAACCATTAATGCATGTTATACGTGGCTTATGAATGCTTGTTTGTTATGTTTACACATGGAATGCTGTCTACCTGCCTTAGCAACGATAGTACTATAGTTTGGACTCAGCGCCCGTTCACACGGGGGTTGTTAAGGATCTTTTACTTGCATGGATTACGGTGGTAATCATGTATTGCGAACTGCCTCGGGCAGTCAACCCGCAGTCATTGGTATCGATGGATCTATGTCGATAACTAACGTGCTTCATTTCACTATGTGTACGTGCTGGTTATGCGTAAACGAATTCGAACTCTATATGCTATTATCAAACTTGTATGCTCACCTTTACATTTTATGTATTGACTTTATTTTAACGTATGTGACAGGTGCTTAGGTTGCTTTTATGCTCTTTGTGCTATGATGAACTTGAAGCTAGGAACTGGAGTCCTAGAAACCAACGAATAAATTAGTTATGTTTAAATCTGAGTTGTCGGAACGGAATACTTGTCTTGATGTTTGTCTGTAATAATTGTTTAACTATTTGAGATACGGTATGGGACGCATTATTTAATCGAATGGTAATGATAGTTGTTATGGAAACTTCTGGACAATCTGTTTCGCTCAGTGCCATGCCCCGATGATTCCGCCATCGGTTGGGGTGTGACAGATTGGTATCAGAGCCATAACTATAGGGAATTAGGCAAGACTCGACCTAGTCCGGGTCGAAGTCTTAGAGACCTAGACTATAGTTAGGAACCAACAGCCCAACTCGCGCGTATGCATGAACTCGCTACTATCACTCGCTCCTTACGCTTATTCTACACTATCACTGCACTCGAAATTTTAATTATGAGCAAGCACTAAGGCCGAGAATAGGTGTGAAAACCGCAAACTCTCGGCTAAAGTCGCTTAATCAACTTGCAATTTTAACTACAAACGAGGAGAATTATGCCAAATTAGGAGTGAAATCCACATTTTGATGAATAATCTCCTCCATTTTATCAAAATAGGGACGAAGTTGTTAAGCCAGGGGTGAGATCCTACCCTTGACAACTTGTTCCGGGCATTTTACAAACTCTCACCAAGGACTCAACAGACGATCTGTAGTCACCATAAAACTAACGGGATTCACACCAAACGCCCAAGAATTGAGGCCAAGGCACGATCCTGAAAGTTGAAAGTGCATAACAGATCCCCTGTGAATGACTTAACCACCTTGGTTAGTCGAAGTCTACTAGCCGCAGACAATCTATCCTCGATTTTTTTTTTTTTTTGAGTTTCAAGTTTTGAGTCAAAACCATTGACTCTGACGATTTGTCGATTTTATGTGAATTACGTGTTTTATGCTTATTTGTTAGTGTTTTGAGATACTACTGGTTTCGATCTAATGCCTTTTGCTTTTGCTACCCACACAACACACTGCACATCATTGACAAATCGCTCACACTACACTATATTCGAACACTCGCGAACTTTGAATACTAGGGTTCTGTTTTCTGAATGCCCTTAGTGACTAAGAGCGTATGTGTTTTCCTTGCTTCTATGCTCTGTATGCTTAGGAATTATGTGATTATGTGCCCTACATGCCTATGTGACTTCGTGCTTTACGTGTTAAGTGGTTACGTGAATGAACGTGTTCCTGCGCTTTAGTAAGTAATAGACGTGTGAGGTGAGATTCGAATACAATGTGTTGAGTTCCATGGCGATGTCTATTGCAGACAATGTCGTCTGGATCCCGTCATGCACTCTCTCGTCAAGAAAAGAGGGACAAACGCCTTGCTTCCATCATCGCGAAAAGTGTGGCTAAAGCCGTGAGTGATGTTTACGAGAACGCCAGCAAATCATCCGAGGAATCGAGGACTGAAGGTCCTAAAGCTGTCCCAAGACCTTTCAGTTTCAAACAATTCAAATCGTGTGCCGAAAGAATTCACAGGCGAAGGAGGTCCTACTGCACTATTCCACTGGTTTGACTCCATCGAGGTTACTCTGCGACAAAGTGGTTGCCCTGGTGACCTTCGAACTCTGAACGCTACCGGCGTCTTTCAGTCCCGTGCTCTAGACTGGTGGACGGCCGAGAGGAACAAGCGAGGGAATGATGCAGCCTACGCTCTGTATTGGGACGAGCTCAAGGAAGTCATGCTAGAGGAATTCTGCCCTCCCCACGAACGTCAAAAGCTTGAAGATGAATTTTGGCACATACATCAGAAGGATGGAGACAATGCTGGTCTCACTGCTCGTTTCAAACAACTCAGCATTATCTGTCCCGACCAGGTCAAGACTCCCGAGATGACCATCAAGAAGTATATACGAGCCTTGCCCGATTGCGTTGCTGATTTCGTGCAAGCGGCTAAGACTACCACGATCGAAGAAACCTATCTGCTAGCCGCTGAAATCAATGACAAAAGGGTTAAGGCTGGTGTCTGGGATAAGACCTCCAAGCATCTGCATCAAGCTACCGCTACCGCACCAACTGTTGAACCCACCTCATCAAGCAGCAAGAGAAAGAACAAGAGAAAGAACAGCTCCACCAACAAGAACTGTGCGATCACTGCTGCACCAGTTCAGACTGTACCAGCTCAGCAGCGTCAAGTAGCGGCGCCTGTGGCCAATGCACCGCCTGCAAAGGGTGCATATACTGGGCCGCACCCGCTCTGCCCTACTTGCACCTATCACCACCCGACTGCTATTCAATGCCGCTTCTGTGCTCATTGCAATGTCTACGGCCACTTCACTGCCAACTGCCGTATTCGTCAAGCTCCTGCTAATCAAGCTCAACTCACTGCCCCACAGTGTCAACAAGCTCCTCCAGCACCCGCAGTCAAAGCTAGAGCCTGCTTCTCATGTGGCGACCCGAATCATTTCGCCAACATGTGCCCGAACAGGGTAGTGAAACAAGAACCGGAACAGCAGCAACCACAGCAGCAACAACAACAGCAGCAGCAACAGCAGGCCGCACGCGCCAGAACTTTCAATCTCAACGTGCGTCAAGCCCAGACCGACAACAACGTGGTCAACGGTACGTTCCTTGTGAATGGTATTTATGCTTCATGTTTGTTTGATACTGGAGCCGATAACTGCTTTGTGTCGCTCGAATTCGAGAAACTCCTTAATCGTAAACGTTCCTAACTCTCCTCTGCATTCGATGTTGAAGTCGCTACCGGAAGAACCATCGCTGTTAATTCTGTTATCCGTGATTGTACTCTCGAGCTCAACAATCACCTCTTTCCAATCGACCTTATTCCGATGCAACTCGAAAGCTTTGACGTCATAGTAGGCATGGACTTTCTTCGAGAAAATCATGCTGAAGTTGTGTGCTTCGATAAGATGATTCGATTTTCGCTCGCGAACGGTGATTCATTGTGTGTTTATGGTGATACTACTTCGAAAGGTCTCAAACTTATGTCATGCCTCCAAGCTACCAAGTATCTCCGCAAGGAATACAGGGCTTTCTTGGCTAACGTCGTAGCAGCGGAGAAGGAAAAGAAAGAGAAGAAGGAAGTGAAAGACGTTCCCGTGGTTCGAGAATTTCCTCAAGTTTTTCCAGAGGACCTTCCCGGACTACCTCCAAGTCGTGATATCGACTTCCGTATTGACCTCATTCTAGGAGCTAATCCTATCGCCAAAGCTCCTTATCGACTCGCGCCGTCCGAAATGCGCGAACTCTCAACACAACTCCAGGAACTACTTGAAAAAGGCTTCATTCGCCCGAGCACCTCTCCTTGGGGAGCGCCAGTCCTTTTCGTCAAAAAGAAGGATGGGTCGTTCCGGATGTGCATCGACTATCGGGAATTGAATAAGCTGACTATCAAGAACCGCTATCCCCTTCCTCGAATCGACGATTTGTTTGATCAGCTACAAGGCGCTACGTGTTTCTCGAAGATCGATCTACGCTCAGGTTATCATCAGCTACGCATTCAAGAAGAGGTTATACCCAAAACCGCGTTTCGCACTCGATATGGCCACTACAAATTCGTTGTCATGCCTTTTTGCCTAACAAACGCACCAGCAGTTTTCATGGATCTGATGAATCGCGTGTGTAAACCATATCTCGACCGTTTCATCATCGTGTTCATCGACGATGTCTTGATCTATTCCAAGTCGAGAGCCGAACACGCGCAACATCTACGTTTGGTTCTCGAGTTACTCCAGGGGAACCAACTCTACGCCAAATTCTCCAAGTGCGAATTTTGGTTGGGGGAGGTCCAGTTTCTGGGTCACATTGTAAATAGTCAGGGTATCCACGTTGATCCTGCGAAGATTGAAGCTGTCAAGAGCTGGGTTACGCCTAAGAACCCGTCTGAAGTCCGCTCTTTTCTCGGACTAGCGGGCTATTACCGACGATTTATTGAAGGATTCTCGAAGATTGCTGTACCACTTACCTCTCTCACGCATAAGGACCAGCCTTTTGTCTGGGGAACCAAACAAGAGTCCGCCTTTCGAACCCTCAAATACATGTTTTGCAATGCTCCTGTTCTCACACTACCCGATGGAAACAATGATTTCATTGTCTACTGTGATGCTTCCAACCTTGGTCTCGGGTGTGTTCTTATGCAACGAGACAAGGTTATAGCTTACGCATCTCGACAGCTCAAAATCCAAGAGAAGAACTATACAACCCATGACCTCGAGCTAGGCGCGGTTGTTTTTGCATTAAAGATTTGGCGACACTACCAGTATGGTACCAAGTGTACGATCTTCACCGATCATAGGAGCCTACAACACATCTTTAATCAGAAGGAACTTAATATGCGTCAATGCCGATGGGTAGAACTTCTCAACGATTACGACTGTGAGATTCGTTATCACCCAGGCAAAGCAAATGTTGTTGGCGATGCACTTAGCAGACGGAGCTACCTGCTTAGCACTCGTAATGTTCAAGCCCAGCACAACCTCGAAGCTCTCATCCGCGATGCCCAACATGCGTGTTTCAACGAACGCACTTTGAAGAAGGAACAAATCTACCACGATGGAGCCCAGCTTGTGAGCAAATCGAATGGGATATTCCACTTTTTAGACCGAATTTGGATTCCCAAGCGAACCGATTTGCGACAGATTATCATGGACGAAGCCCACAAATCCCGGTACTCTATTCATCCCGGTGCCGACAAAATGTACCAGGATCTTCCCTATAGGTACTGGTGGCCGGGTATGAAACGGGATATCGCTCTCTACGTCGGAAAATGCCTAACCTGTGCTAGAATCAAGGCTGAACATCAAAGACCCTCTGGCTTACTCGAACAACCCCCAATTCCCATGTGGAAGTGGGAGAGTATAGCTATGGATTTCGTAACCAAGCTTCCAACCACGTCATCAGGTCACGACAGCATTTGGGTTGTTGTTGACCGTTTGACTAAATCAGCTCACTTTCTGCCAATACGAGAAGACTACAAGGTGGAACGACTAGCCCGAATCTACACCGACGAGATCATTTGTAGACATGGGATGCCTCGTGACATCATTTCTGATCGTGATGCTCGGTTTACTTCACGATTGTGGGAAACGTTTCAAACGGCACTCGGTACAACGCTAAATCTAAGTACCGCTTTCCACCCACAAACCGACGGTTAGACTGAAAGAACGATTCGTACTCTTGAAGACATGCTCCGTTCGTGTGTTCTGGACTTCGGTGGTAATTGGGATAAACACCTGCCACTGGTCGAATTCTCGTATAACAACAGCTACCAGGCTAGCATCCAGATGGCACCTTTCGAGGCCTTATACGGAAGAAGATGTCGGTCGCCTATTGTGTGGCATGAGATCGGTCACTCGCAACTAACCGGTCCGGAGCTGTTACAAGAAACGACAGACAAAATTTTCCAAATTCGCGACAACCTAGCGAAAGCTCGGGATCGACAGAAAGTTTACGCCGATAAAAAGCGCAAGCCCCGTGAATTTGGCGTTGGTGACTACGTACTCCTAAAGGTATCACCTTGGAAGGGTGTAGTCCGATTCGGCAAGAAGGGAAAACTCGCGCCTCGATATGTTGGACCTTTTAAGATTCTGGAAAGAATCGGAAAAGTCGCCTACAGACTCGAATTACCGGAGGAACTTAGTAACGTCCACCCGACTTTCCACGTGTCAAACCTCCGAAAGTGCATCGCCGACCACGATTTATATGTCTCTCTAGACGATCTACAAGTGAACGAAACATTACACTTCGTGGAAAAGCCTGTCGAAATCATGGATCGCCAAACCAAGCAGCTCAGGCGCTCACGCATTCCTATTGTGAAAGTCCGATGGGAAGGCAAACGAGGCGCAGAGTTCACTTGGGAACTCGAAAGCGACATGAAGGCAAAGTATCCACAGTTGTTTAATTAGAAAAGCGAACCACAAAAACTCAGATTTCTCTCAAACGGCTTGGGATTAAGTTTTGAAAATTTGTAGGCTTTTAGATCATGTATATTCGCACAATATATCCAAATTTTAGCCGATTTTAACTGTAAAATCTTGTCTAATTTGACGTTTTTCAGTTAGAAACGTGAAATAGATGAAAAAGTGTAGAAATTTGACAAATCTGTATGAATTTGGCTCTGGAACTGATCAGGTTCTTGTACGATTTCAGATCTGATTAATAGAATCGCGATTATATTAAATTCTAGTGCGTTTGACCTGTGCAATCGAGAACCTGCTTAGATACCACTTGTAGGTCCCAGTTTCGACTCCGTTGCGATTGTGTTTGGCCACGATCGTGCACGGATTCTGCACGTTACGCAAGTCAAAATCGGTCTAAACGAAAACTTCACACATGATTCACGGTTCTGTTACGGCTTTCAGCTAAATTTCGGGACTAAATTCCCTAAACAAAGGGAGGCTGTAACACCCCGTGTTTCCACGAGTGAAAGTCAAAGTCAAGGTCAAAGTCAACGACCGATTTCGCGCAACTTGACTCGTAGAAATGTTTTTATTTTATTTATATTATGTGGAGTAAATGTCGTACATTGCAATAATCGAATCATGTTAACCGTATTTCAATCGACCTACGACTGTGAATGATAGAAGTAACAATGCGATAAAGTTAATCAACTAATAATCAAGCTATGTAAATCGAATCGACATCAAATCGTAACTCGAACTATGTATTTTTACTTGTCGCCTATACGTGTGTGTGTGCCTTACGTGTTACCTGTGCATGTTTATTTATGTTTATTGTGGAAATCAAGCGAACTCAATCGAACTCGAAGTCTAACTCGAATGTAATCAAACCCGAACTTGAATTCCGAATCGAACCATGTTATATATGAAGTAGTTGGGACTAAAAGTAATTTGACTAGGAAACCTTATCGAATCGCTCGCAATCGAAACCGAAGCGTCATCGAACCGAACGCACCATTCAGTCGACATCCGAACGGATGGTTCATCCGCACGGATTGTCCATCCGCACGGATTGCCAATCCGCACGGATTGCCAATCCGCACGGATGACCAATCCGCACGGATAAACAATCCGGGTGACCTGCAATCCGCACGGATCACCCTTTCCCCTTTTAGCATCCTCTAAATACCCGGGTCACTCTCCAAACTTTCCACTTTTGGCAAGTGACGTCCGACCAGCACACTCTCTTCACCTTTTCTCCGATTTCTCTCAATCCAGGTAAGATCTTGCTCTAAATCTTGTACATTCTTGATCTATACACACTTCTACACCTTTCCATCTTTCAAATCTCAATTTTTAACCACGAAATCACCAAGATTTGAGGTATTCTCGGGTGACGTCATCATGAAGTTCTCATGAACTTCATGTGTGACCTCATTCCACCAAGAATAACTCAGATCTGAACGATTTCCACTAGATTTCACAACAACTTCACCTAAATCTAAACCTTTCTAAGGATAAAAGAGTTGAAAGAAATAAACTCAAGGCTTTCTCCTTCTTTTACCCTCAAAAGCGGTACGAATCTGACCGGTTCTAGTCCTCTACTCGATACTAGTGATGCACTAGTCCTAGATCTGGATTCTACCCACAAGACACCTGATTTCGGGTTAAACCGGAATGACCGATCTAAACTGCCGACAGGCCGAGTTAGGGTGATTCCTGGCCGGCTTAGTTATTCGGGTAAGAACGCGATTCCAAATGGTTGCCACGAAGTCAGAACGTCTCAATAGAACGACAAAGGCGACCAAGGGTAGACGGACAGAACAACCAGGACGAGTAAGTTGTCCGCACGGACAAGCTGTCCGCACGGACAAGCTGTCCGCACGGACAGACGATCCGGACGGGTTGTCACCCGGACGAGCTTCACTTGGGACCCACATTCAAAAACAAGGTTTGAGTATCGACGAATGAACAATCCGGACGGACGACCTCTGAATGGATTACTCTTCGGATCATGAGATACTAAGGCCTTAAAAAATTTCAAACAATGTTCATCCGCACGGACAAGTTGTCCGCACGGACAAACAATCCGGACGGATTGTCCTTGTCCGCACGAACAAACTATCCGGACGGATTACCATTGTCCGCACGGATTACCATCCGGACGGATCCCACTAATTTCATCAAGTGACTCAGCCTCAGAGGCGTGTCCGCACGGATCACCATCCGGACGGATTGTTGTCCGCGCGACCGCCTTGAAGGGTAGAGAAACTTAAAGGTTTTCTAAATGCTACAACGAAAACTTCAAAGCACAAGCCATCATACACAAACACATTCTTAGGAAGAAACAATCCACTCGAATAGTTATCCGCACGAACATGTTATCCGCACGAGTGACTAGTCCGGACGAATAGCTAATCCGCACGGATTTCTTGTCCGCACGGGTAACTTGTCCGCACGGATAACAATCCGCACGAGTGACTAATCCGGATGGATTACCACTCGCACGAATGACTCATCCGCACGAACTGCCAGTCCGCACGGATAGCCAATCCGCACGGATGACCAGTCCGCACGATCTGTCATCCTATCCACCCTCACTATGTACTGTTTTACACGTCACTTATCGTTACGTTATCGAATCTATTTAGGCTAACGGTACTCGCTGAAAAGCGCTCCCTTCAATCCATAATCACTATAAGTATACTCGATCCCTTTTTGCTTTTGGCACTTTTGGGTGTTACATACGTTACGAATATTCAAACCACAAGTATCACACTACTCAAGCTATTTTAACGCGAACCATTAATGCATGTTATACGTGGCTTATGAATGCTTGTTTGTTATGTTTACACATGGAATGCTGTCTACCTGCCTTAGCAACGATAGTACTATAGTTTGGACTCAGCGCCCGTTCACACGGGGGTTGTTAAGGATCTTTTACTTGCATGGATTACGGTGGTAATCATGTATTGCGAACTGCCTCGGGCAGTCAACCCGCAGTCATTGGTATCGATGGATCTATGTCGATAACTAACGTGCTTCATTTCACTATGTGTACGTGCTGGTTATGCGTAAACGAATTCGAACTCTATATGCTATTATCAAACTTGTATGCTCACCTTTACATTTTATGTATTGACTTTATTTTAACGTATGTGACGGGTGCTTAGGTTGCTTTTATGCTCTTTGTGCTGTGATGAACTTGAAGCTAGGAACTGGAGTCCTAGAAACCAACGAATAAATTAGTTATGTTTAAATCTGAGTTGTCAGAACGGAATACTTGTCTTGATGTTTGTCTGTAATAATTGTTTAACTATTTGAGATACGGTATGGGACGTATTATTTAATCGAATGGTAATGATAGTTGTTATGGAAACTTCTGGACAATCTGTTTCGCTCAGTGCCATGCCCCGATGATTCCGCCATCGGTTGGGGTGTGACAGCCGTGCTCATCCAACACGCCCCGTGCTCAACCATCTGCAGAAAGATGCCCAGTTCAGGTACCTGGACACGGGGCGCGCTCACTGAACACGCCCCCGTGTCCAGCCTTCTGTTACTTTGTTTTATTTTCTGTTACTGGCGATCTGAACACGGGGCCGTGCCCGGACACCACGAGGCCATGTCCAGACGCCCAGTAACATAATTTTTTGCTTTTTCACATCTTTTTACATATTCAATCAACCTAAAAACTTATTTTTGGGACACATTGAGGACAATGTGTAATTTAAGTGTGGGGGGATGCTAAAACCTTGAATTTTGCAAGTCCTAACTACAAGCCTTACACAAAACTCTATTGGAACCGCTAAACACCCCAATTTTTTTCAAAAACTTTTCATTTTTTTACTTGTCTTGGTTTAATTTGGGAATTACAAGTTCTAAAAAGATGATATTTTTACAAATTTACAACAGATAGCGTCGTGATAAAAAGAACCAACATAAGAAAATTATGAAACGACATGACAAATCTAGTAAAAATTTGATTATATATACTTGATCACATAAAATCCCATTCCCACAAAAAAGTGAGTTTTGAGCCTTTATTGAGCATACAAATACACATCTTTAAACTAAATGCTCATTTTTCGTTTCTTGTGTGAATAGCCGCTTGGTTCTTACGACTCTAGAACTTACCATGACGATACATTCCCGGTCATTACCAACTTAAACCCGAGTAAGTAAATGATGAAGGCATTAGGACTAACCCTTTTTATTTCTACACAATTATTTTTCTTTTTTTTTACCACCTACCCAAAATCCCCCTAGTTAACCCCTTTGAGCTTAAACCTTTTCATTTCTTAACCCACAAAACAAACACTCTTTTATCCACCAAAACCCTTTTTTTATTTTAAACCCTTTATTTCATATGACATTTCTTATTAAAAAAATGATAATGAAGCCAAAAGAAGAACAAACAAACAAGTTTTCAAAAAGAACTTTGTTTGAAGAAATGTTTCATTAAAATAAAAAGTTACGAAAATAAAAAGTCTTACGAAAACCGATGCTTTTTACGTCTTTCGCCCTTTTCTACTAACCATTAACCCAACCACCTACCTTTAACCCAAGCCTAACCCTTACCCCAAAAGACCTCTTGATATTTACAAAGGTATATACTTAAAAAGGAGGAGGATTGATTGCTTGGCAAGCTTATGGTAGAAGTAAGTTCCATGCCGCTCTCGAGTGTTTCACAAAAATACATCTTCGACCGAGTGTTGAGTGATCCCCTGTGAGGTATGTGAACTTCTATATAAATGGAATTTTAAAAAGGCATGTTATGCCCTAATAAATAATTTATCTTATGTAATGTTTTAAATAAACCATGACGAATAGGATTGTAAATAAAATAAAAATAAAACCTAATAAAGAATCTTGGAATCCCGACACTCTATGAAAAGCCCAAAACCTTCTCTTCTACCCATTCCATTTGGGTGTGTAAGCCACAAAATAAAGAGTTTTACTTGAGGACAAGCAAAGATTCAAGTGTGGGGGTATTTGATGTGTGCAAAATGCAACATATAAATTACATCAAATGTGGCATAAAACTAACCCTTTTTTAGTACTAATGTTGGAAAAAGTGTGCTTTTGTCTTCCGTTTGTATTTTCAGGGTTAAATGAGCTTAAATGAACAAAAGAAGCAAAAATGCAGCCAAATCCAGAAATAATACAAGAAAAGGAATAAATGTGGCATGCCCGACCCCTCGACAGCATCTCCCCAAGCAAAAACTAGAGAACAGAAGACTGAACACGTCCCGTGCTCACTGAGCCCGGGGGCGTGCCCAAGTGTCTGCAGAAAAGGCAAAGTTGTAGAAGCTTCTATCACCCACCATGGGGGCGTGTCCAGCAGACACGGGGCCGTGGTCAACTCTAAGATTCACAGAATCTAGGAAAATCTTGATAGTAGAGATACGCTTCTACACACGGGGTCGTGCCCAGCGGACACGGGGGTGTGGTCAACTAATGCAGACAAACTGCATTTAATGAAGAAAGAGAAGATTTGGTGGACACGGGGCCGTGTCCGGGCTTTTGTGCAGGCTATAAATAGGGGTGCTTGGCTCATTTGCAAACCATCCCTTGGCAAACCACCTCTCTCACACTTCACCCACCCAGCACCACCATCACAACCCACATCCACCACCATCATCCATCATAGAGTGTGTGAGTAGTCTCGGGATCCAAGATTGATCGTAAGAGTTCTTGACAACCAAAGGCCATGTTTGCCTAAGTCTCTTACATCACTTAGTGAAGACAAGTGTTCAGTGTAATACTTTTTATTTTTATTCTTTTCGCACTTTTTATTTGGTTATGTATTAATGACTTTAATAACTAGTTTCTTATGTTGAAGGTGAGCCTTCCTTATCGTTTGTCCGTGGTGTCTTGGCATTATTTTACTGTCTATATAAAATAAAAAATTTACACCATTCATATCTCCACGGTCTATATGGAGATATCTTGGTATTTGTCACGACCCCCGGCCCGGTTTGACCGGGTTCAAGAGCCGCGGGACAGGAAATCCCGTGGTATTTATTTAATTGAGTTTGACAGCGGAAGATTTCAGCAGGATCTTTTAAAAACTGAAAATGCCTGATTATTTTATTTCATAATTCGGGATAAAACCCAGGTAATTTACAATCAGATGATTTCACTGGGAAATCTTTATTTTACAAAACATGTTTCTTTATTTATATTGAGCCACTTCCTTAAGCTTGTAGTGCTTCGCGGAACTTTTCTTGGATCACAATAGATCACCTGAAACATCTTTGAAAAAGGTTTTGTCAGCAGGGAAATACTGGGGAATCATTATTTTTACTAGAATGACACGTTGTTATAATTTACAGTATTAAGAGCGATTACAATGTTTATATATCAACCAATTACCCAACGGTATTTGTCACTCAACTCGTTTCTGTGACTATGGTCATATCACCCATTGGCTAACCCGTTGTCCAATGGTGACGATTATCAAGTAATGTATACAAAACCCCACATACCGGCTGTAATATGGAGATTACAAAGACTTAATCCCTGTAATTATAACTTTGAAAATATTTAAGAATTTATAAAGCACTTTGATAAAAAGAGAATGACTCATGTTGCAGATTTAACACGGCAGAGCTTAGTTTACTGATTAGCCTTTTGACCTAAATTAAATAATATGCACACGAACTAGGTTAGTAACTAATACAGCATTTACGATAACTCATGAGATTAAACCCTCACAACGAATGACAAATTGCGATACTTAAACATTCATCGAATTCACGACGAATGACAAAGGATAAACCCTAATGTGGGCATCACTTAAACATCCATTGGATAGTTTTAATCGATCGGACATTGAATCGTAGCAGCGATCGAGTTAATACCCGGTATCGTAGCAGCACCCCACTATAATAAAAGTAAATTCGACTTCAGAGTAGTGAAACTTCGTTTTTGAAAGTTTTCGTCGACACAGAATGAAAGCCCCTGCTCCAAACTATTTATTGGCGAAAAATAGGGTTCACGCGGCCCGCGTAGCCGCCTAGTCTACGCGTAGGTCTGATTGGTCACGAGTAGGTTCAACAGCTGGTCAATACGTGGATCCGGAACACTTATCCGGTCAAACATGGATTGACGCGGCCCTCGTAAAACTAAGCCAAAGCTTACGCGGCCCGCCTGAAGACCATATTTCTTGTTTTATTGGTTTTTCATGCACAGTATGGTTTCAGGGGTCCGGGATTATACTTACGGGTATTTTTAGGACAATTTTGAGAGTCCTTACAGTATTAGATAATATTGTTCATTTGTTGTATTTTTCTTATTGTGTAGATACTTAGTTGTAAATGTTGTGCCTATATATTGTAATCTTTCTTCATTTGTATTCAGTGAAAATAAAAGTTATAACATGGTATCACCCAACAATTACTAGAAGTATTAAGTTTCCCCAACCCCTTCCTTTCTTCTTCTTCTACTCCTTCCTTTTCCCCCACCCGATCACTTTCCCTAACCTTTTCTTCTTCCTTTTTTTGTTCTTTTTATTGCAGCCTTCTGTCCTCTCTCAGCCTTCTGTTTTCCATGGTTGCTTCATCATCAAACCCTCATACTACTTAGCCGAGGGTAACGTCACCTTCAAAAGAGGGCCTACCACATTATGCATTAATAACTTAATTAATTATCTTTCAATAATCCAACCCTTTAGGATTGTATCCTTGCTGACTCAAACTACTGGGTTGAGGGTAACGTCACCTTCAAAAGACGGGCCTACTACAATAACTAAGATAATCTCTTAAAAAGTGCAAAAGTGCGGAAATAATCAAAGGTTACACTAAATACGAGTCGGATCCAAGTGATTCATCTTGTCTATCTGTTTTATTTTTATTTTTATTTCAGCATCTTAGTTAGTGTTTATTTTCTTGTTTAAAAACCTTTTTCTAAACTTTTGATTTGATTAGACGTTGAGGATAAACCGGTATTAAAAGCTCTTGTGTCCTTGGATGACCTCGGTATCTTACCAACACTATACTACGCTCACGATGGGTGCACTTGCCTATATGTGTGTTTAGTGTTAGTAAATATCGTGTTTTATAAATTTAAAACTTGGCTAAAAGGGTTTAACATATACATTAAAAACCATACACACCGACACACATCAGGATCTTATCCCAAGTGTAACCATTGCTTCTACCATCATCCCAACAATGCACCATGTCGCTTATGGACAAACTGTAATAGGTTCGGGCATATCGTCGAACAATGTCACAGTTGTCCAAAGCCACTCGATACCTAAAACCAAGCCATTGTAACTCAGAACCCCATACCAAATCAAGCTTAACCTTAGGCCGCTACTGTTCAAGCCTGCTTCAAGTGTGGCGATCTTAATCACCTTGCAAACGTCTGCGCTCAACGCGCCAACAACAATAATAATCAATAACAGTAGCAGCAACAACAGCCTCAACAAACTCGAGGCAGAGCTTTCGTCATCACCGCCGCTCTGGCGCAAAACGCCGGTGACGTCATAAACGGTACGTACTCGTCAACAATGTCTATGCATCTTGTTTATTTGATACTGGCGTGGATAAAAGTTTTCTATCCGTTGAATTCAAACCTATGCTTAAGTGTAGACGATCTAAGTTGCACAAGTCATTCGTTGTCGAAGTCGTAAATGGTAAATCCGTCAAAGTCAATTCCATTCTTTCTAAATGCTCTTTGAACCTCAATGATCACACGTTTTCAATTAACCTCATACCTATACAATGAGTAGTTTTGACATCATAGTAGGTATGGATTGGCTTAGGCGAGTTCGTGCTGAAGTCGTTGTTCTAATAAGTTCATTCGTCTTCCTCTTCCTAATGGTGATTCCTTACATGTCTATGGCGAGAAACCTTCTAAGGGACTCAAGCTTATGCCGTGTACTCAAGCGAACAAACACTTGCGCAAGGGTTCCTTTGTCTTTCTTACCCACGTTGTGGAAAAGAAGCATAAAGGCCTAAGCATGAGTTATGTTCCTATCGTTTGTGATTTTCCCAATGTTTTTTCCTGATGATCTCCCTGGTCCTCCGCCTGCTCGTTCTGTCGACTTTCGCATCGACCTAGTACCTAGCGCTACGCCTGTCGCTAAGTCTCCCTATTGCTTAGCACCCTCGGAAATGCAAGAGATATCGAGTCAACTTCAAGAGCTTCTTCATAAAGGCTTTATATACCCTAGTACTTCTCTTTGGGGCGCTCCCATTCTGTTCATCAAGAAGAAAGATGGACCATTTCAGATGTGCATTGACTATCGTGAGCTCAACAATCTTAAAGTAAATAACCGATATCCTCTTCCTCGCATCGACGATCTCTTCAATCAATTACAAGGCACGACTTGCTTTTCTAAGATTGATCTTCGTTCTGGTTATCATCAAATTCTAGTCCTCGAAGAAGATATACCTAAAACCGCGTTTCGTTCACGTTATGGTCATTACAAGTTTGTGGTCATGCCTTTTGGTTTAACCAACACGCCTGCGGTCTTCATGGACTTGATGAAATGGGTGTGCAAAGCTTACTTAGACCGTTTCATGGTCGTCTTCATCGATGATATTCTCATCTATTCCAAGACTCAAGAAGAACACGAGCGACACTTGCGTCTTATCCTTCAGCTGTTATGCGTTGAACGTCTTTACGCCAAATTCTCCAAGTGTGAATTTTGGTTGAAAGAAGTTCAATTCCTTGGTCACACCGTCAACGAACTTGGTATTCACGTTGACCCTACAAAGATAGAAGCTGTGAAGAATTGGACTGCTCCTAAGTCTTCGTCTGAAATTCGTTCGTTTTTTGGACTAGCTGGTTACTATCGTTGTTTCATTACGAACTTCTCAAAAATCGTCGTTCCACTCACTTCCTTGACTCAAAAACATAAACCTTTTGTTTGGGGTCCTAGACAAGAGGATTCTTTCCAAACGCTCAAGGATATGCTTTGCAATGTTCCTATCCTCGCTCTTCCCGATGGTAACGACGACTTCGTCATGTATTGTGATGCTTCGAACCTCGGTCTTGGTTGTGTCCTTATGCAACGAGACAAGGTTATCGCTTACGCGTTGAGGCAACTCAAAATACATGAGAAAAACTACACTACGCACGATCTTAAACTTGGTGTAGTTGTTTTTGCCTTGAAGATATGGCGACACTACCTTTATGGTACTAAGTGTGTGGTCTTCACCGATCATAAGAGCCTTCAGCACATCTTCAACCAAAAGGAAGTAAACATGCATCAGCGTCACTGGGTATAGTTGTTAAACGACTACGACTGTGAAATTCGATGCCATCAAGGTAAAGCGAATGTTGTGGCCGACGCACTTAGCCATAAAACTCATGTCAAGGGTTTTCGTTGTTTCCGACTCGTCAACATTCTTCGAAACCGCATTCGTGAAGCTCAATACGCATCTGTTAATGAGGGTAACCTCTATAATGAGATGCAATGTGGTGCAGAAGAAAGTCTCGTAACTAAATCCGATGGTATTCTATACCACCTCGATCGTGTCTGGATTCCTAATCGTGATAACCTTCGAGAACTTCTGATGAAGGAGGCACGCAAATCTAGGTATTCTATTCACCGTAGTTCTGATAAGATGTATCACGACATGCGTACGTCTTATTGGTGGCCTGCAATGAAGAAATATATCGCCACCTTTGTTTCGAAGTGTCTCACTTGTTCCAAGGTTAAAGCTGAACATCAACGTCACTCTGGCTTGCTCGAACAACCAGAAATTCCTGTCTAGAAATGGGAGAGTGATGTGATTAAAATACAACATATAAATTATATTAAATACGGCGTAAAAGCAGCCCTTTTTTCTACTAATGTTGGAAAAAGCGGGTGTTTTCGTTCCTTTTTTTATTTTCAGGGATAAAAGAGCTTAAATTTGCAAAAGGAGAACAAAGACAGCAAAAACCAACATAATTGTAAAGAAGGAGGAATTGCCGCAACCCGCCAAGCCCCGATTCACATCCAAACCACAAAAATAGCAAGAACAGAAGACTCGACACGGGGCTGTGCCCACCAAACACAGGCCATATCTGAAGATGGATGTTGTGCAGAGGAAAAGAAAACTACAAAAGACAAAATGGGCAGCCAACACGGGGCCGTGCTAAACCAACACGTGGTGTGGTCAACTCAAAGATTTTTAGAATCTACGATAGTACAGCAAGTACTTTGGCCATGGGCCATGCCATTGACACACAGGGCCGTGTTAGTACAAGATCTGACAAGCAGTTAATGAGGAAGAGAGAGAGAGAGAGATGGCCACGGAGCCATGCCAGGCGGGCACGGGCCGTGGTGAAGCTTCTGATTTCAGCTATAAATAGAAGTGCTTGGTTCCACTTCAAACCATCCCTTGGCAAACCACTTCTCTCTCACTTGCCATCACTCCACCACCACTACAACACCATCATCCACCACCATCATCCATTTTGCATGTTTTAGAGTGTGCGTGTAGTTTTAGGATCCAAGATTGATAGTAAGAATTTTGTCAAACAAAGGCCATGCTTGGCTAAATTCTTCATCACTTGGTGAAGACATATTTTTTATGTATTTCTTTTATGATTTCCGATCTTTAACAACTTTTTAATTGGACATGTATTAATTCATTTTATAAATATTTTTATATATTGAAGGCGAATCCATTCAACCATTCTTCATATGTCGTTTATTCACATATTCATGTACTTATAGTCTATATAAAGCATTTTAACTACTTGGAAGGGGTTATGTCGCAGCCCCCGACCCCTACCTCGGGAGTGGGAGCCGCGAGATAGCAGCTGGTGGTATCAGTTTTTATTAATTTGGCAACGGAAATGAGACATCAGGATCGTAGTAAGGAAATAAATTTCAGAGTTTCAAACACCAAACTTTTATAATAAACAAATGGGATAAACCCCATGTTTCACAATATCTTTATAGGGATAAACCCTAGGTGCTGAAAACATAAACTTTTATTTAGGTAACTTTTATGGCCACTTTCTTTAAGCGTTCAGTGCTCCATAGCTGGCTTCTTATAGCTTCACATTAAATTACCTGAAACGCGTTTTAAAAACATTTTATCAGTAAAAATACTGGCGAGTACATTCTAGTTTGTAAAACATCAGTTGTTATAACTTTACAGTATTAGAGCGATTACAATGTTTATATCTACCTAATTACCGTTCAGTACTTGTCACTCGAAGGATCTGTGACTATGGTCATATCATACATTGGATACCCATGCCCAATTGTGAGGGTTATCAAGTACTGTATACAAACCCCATAATACTGGCAGCAATTGTAGAATACAAAGACTTAATCACTGTAATAATAATTAAAAAACATTTAGGATTTTGGGAAACATTTAAAATAAGGACTCACAAACTGTGGGAAAAGAGAATGACTCACAATGTAGACTTATGTTTTTCTACGGCTTCCTTTTTGAGTTTCCTAATTATTTTCTATTAAAAAACATACAATACACACATGTTAGTAAAGTAACCCAAGTAACTTTAGCCATACAACATGAGACAGAACCCCAACGAACTTAGTCAGGCAGAGCCTCGACATGCGTTGGTGGGTCCTAAATCAATCGGGTAGGGTAACGAATTAGTGAACGGGGGTTAAAATACTTACAACGGGGCAGAGCTTCGTGTTTTAGGGGTATAATATCGAGCCATTTTTTGCTATAATATAGACTGAGAGAGAAAGAAAGATAAACGATTTGAAAGTGCAGAAGTCTGCTCAATTTATAGTTGAATCCGAGCTCTCTCGTGCCTCGCGCCCCGCGACCCATCACCCTTACCCTTATCGCACCCCTCGAGGGCACCCTAGCTACGAATAGGGTTGCCGAGTTGCAATGTAGACTCGCCACACGTCGGGATACGTGGCATCATGGGTGACCGGCAAGCAACGACCTGTCACGCCTCGCGACACACGCGGCCAAGCCTGTCGCAGCCCGCGAGCACCCTAAAATCATTATTTTATTTGATTTTTATTAAAATTATGGTTATACGGGTTCGATTACGCGTATATGGGGTATATAGGGTGTTTTCGAAGGTTGTTATATCCTACCCACCTTGTTTTAAATCTCATCCTTGAGATTCACTGGAATAGGTGTGGATATTTCCTTTGCATTTCTGACTCGAGTTCCTAGTTATATTCAGGTCCTCTTTTTGAATCCCATTTCACTTTGACTAGAACTAATCTCTTGTGTTTGAGATTCTTGTTCTTTCTATCTTCAATCTGAAATGGTTTTTCCACAAACTTAAGTTTCTCATTTACCTCTATGTCCTGAAGAGGTACTACCAATGATTCATCCGCTAAGCATTTCTTGAGGTTACATACATGAAATACATCATGTATTCCTGCCATTTCCTCTAGCAATTGTAGCTGATAAGCTACTGGTCCTATTCTTTTGATAATTTCAAAAGGTCCAACATACCTTGGGCTTAGCTTTCCTCTTTTAATGAATCTAACAACTCTTTTCCTAGGAGAAACTTTTAATAATACCTTGTCTCCAACTTGAAATTCCAACGGTTTTCGTTTGTTATCTGCATAACTCTTTTGACGATCTCATGCTGCTTTCAGTCTTTCCTTGACTTGAATAATTTTGCAGGTTGTCTCTTGCATAATCTTTGGTCCAGATAGTTGCTTTTCTCCAATTTCTGCCCAACATACTGGGGTTCGGCATTTTCGTCCATAGAGGGCTTCAAATGGTGCAGCATTGATGCTGGTATGATAATTGTTGTTGTACAAAAATTCTATGAGAGGTAAGTGATCATCCCAATTTCCTCCAAAATCAATTATGCAAGCTCTAAGCATATCTTCGATTGTCTGAATTGTCCTTTCACTTTGTCCGTCCGTTTGGGGATGATAAGTTGTGCTTAGATTTAATCTCGTTCCCATTGGTTTTTGGAAACTTGTCTAAAAATGAGAAGTAAAACGACAGTCTCTATTAGACACAATAGATAAAGGAATCATGTAATGAAACTATTTCATTTACATATAACTTGGCTAACTGTTCCATACTGAAAGTTTCCTTCATTGGTAAGAAATGAGCAGATTTGGTTAATCTGTCTACAATCACCCAGATTGTATCATTACCTTTTCGTGTCTGGGGTAATTTGGTAACAAGGTCAATTATTATTAATTCCCATTTCCAGAATGGCATCTCCAATTGATGTAGTAGTCCTGGAGGTTTCTAATGTTCAGTTTTAACCTGGGAACAGGTTAAACATTTAGCAACACAATTTGTTATATCCTTTTTCATTCCTATCCACCAGAAATTCTTTCTTAAGTCTTGATACATTTTATCACTACCGGGATGTATCGTATACTTAGACTTATGGGCTTCTTTTAGAATTCGGTTTCGTAGGTTTCCTTGAATAGGTATCCTGATTCTCTTCTTATGGAATCTCCAAATTCCATCTGCTCCGTTTTTCTAATTCCTTAATCATTCCTTTCAAATCTTCAGCATCGTCCTTGATTGTTGTTTCTTGTATCTTTCTAATTTGCTCATTTAAATCTATCTGCAGATTTAGTCTGAGAGAGCGTACTCGTTTTGGCTTTTCATGATACTTTCGACTTAAAGCATCAGCTACTACATTAGCTTTTCCTGCATGATATTGGATATCGCAATCATAATCACTAAGAATTTCCATCCATCACCTTTTCCTCATATTTAATTATTTTTGTCCGAAGACATATCTTAAACTCTTATGATCTGTGTAAATAACAAACTTACTACCGTAAAGATAGTGTCTCCAAATCTGAAGGGCAAAAATTATGGCTCCTAACTTTATATCATGGGCTGTATAATTCTCTTCACGTTTCTTAAGTTGTCTAGAGGCATAAGCAATTACTGCATCAATACACATCCAAATCCTAATTTAGAGGCATCACAGTATACTACAAAGTCTTTAGTTCCTTCCGGTAAAGCGAGTATCAGTGCATTGGTTAACCTTTTTTTAAATCCTAAATGCTTCCTCTTGTTTTGGTCCCCATTCAAACTTAACTGATTTGCAAGTCAGTTTGGTTAATGGAATGGCTATTCTAGAGAAATCTTGAATAAAACATCTATAATATCCTGCCAATCTAAGAAAACTTCTTACTTATGTTGGTGACTCGGAGACTTTCCATTTGGTAATCGCCTCGATCTTTGTGGGAACTACATGAATTCCTTCATGATTAACCAGGTGTCCAAGGAATTTCACTTCTTGCAACCAGAATTCACATTTTGAGAATTTAGCATAAAGCTTCTCTTTTCTCAACAATGTTAGGAGTATATGAAAATGCACAGCATGTTCCTCCTTACTCTTAGAGTAAATTAAAATATCATCTATAAAGATAATTACGAATTTATCCAGGTATGGTTTACATGTCATGTTCATCATGTCCATAAATGTGGATGGGGCATTGGTTAAACCAAATGGCATGACTATAAATTCATAATGATCGTACCTTGTTCTGAAAGCAGTTTTAGGAATGTCCTTTTCTTGTACTTTAATTGATGATATCCTGAGCGTAAATCTATCTTGGAAAAGAATCGGGCTCCTTGAAGTTGATCGAATAGATCATTGATTCTTGGTAATGGGTACCGATTTTTAATCGTAACCTTATTCAGTTCTCTGTAATCAATACATATACACATCGATCCATCTTTCTTCTTGACAAATAACACCGGTGCTCCCCACGGTGATGAACTAGGCTGTATGAAACCTTTCTCTAGTAATTCATCAAGTTGTTTCTTTAATTTCTGCATCTCCGTTGGTGCTAGTCGATAAGGTGCTTTGGCAATCGGTGTCGTTCCTGGTATTAGGTGAATTCTAAATTCAACCTCTCGATCTGGCGGTAATCCAGGTAATTTTTCTGGAAAAACGTCTGAGAATTTAGATACTGCAGGAATATCTTTTAATTCTTTTCCTTTGCTGTTAATGATTACTGAAATCTTATACACCATTCCTCCTTTCCTTGCATACCTTGCAGCTTTCATCAAAGAGATGAACTTTGTGGTTTTCGTTGGCTTGTCTCCTTTAATTGTGATCTTTTCACCATTTGGTTTACTTACTTGTACCGAATTTAAATCACATACAATTCTGGCATGATTAGCTACCAACCAATCCATTCCAAATATGACATCGAATCCGGCTAGATCCATTGGAAAAAGATTAGCAGTAAAGTTATGGTTTAAAACTTCTATCCTTGCTTCCTGCAGGATTTCACTTATCCTGATGGAACTTCCATTGGTCGTTTCCACCAGACAATCTTGTTGAAGTTTAGTTAATGGTTGATTGAGAAGTTTGCAGAAAGAAGTATTGATAAACTTTGGTTTGCACCAGAGTCAAATAATACTTTAGCATAAACATCATTAACTAAAAACGTATCGGCAATCACATCCGGAATCATCTTGGCTTTTTCAGCTGTCAGAACGAATACTCTGGCATTTTTTTGGGTCCTTCGGTTGCCTTAGCCTTGTTGGTTGTCACTAGAGCTAGTTTCGGACAGTTCGGTTTAATATGACCAGCTTCTCCACAACTGCAGCATATTCTGCCACTAGCTTTCTTCCTACAATCTTCTTCCTTGTGTCCTGGGAACTTACAAAAGTTGCAGGACACGGCACACTTTCCTGAGTGCTTCTTTTTACAAAACTTGCAGTAGGGTGCAGAGGAAGAACATGTTCCTTTTCCTCGATAGGAATTACCGTAACGTAGTTCCTGGGTAATCTTTTGAGCTAGGTTCTTTTTCTGGTTTTCCTCTTACGTACGTACCAATTAATCAGTCAGGGTGTTAGCAAATTCTACTGCTTCTTCTATGGTTTGTGGTCTAGCTTCCTTGACTACATGTCTGATCTCACTGATTAATCCCCAGATGTAACGGGAGATTAAGACTGGTTCTAGTGATGCTAGTGTTGGTACTATCCTTGCATATTCAAAGAATATGGTAGTATAGTCCCTGCAATCTACTCCACTCATTCTATGATTCAGAAACTTATTGGTAATCTGTTCTTTTTCATGAGGAGGACATAATTTCCTTTCAACTATCTCCTTAAAGTTGTTCCATTCCAAGTTATATACGCTATCACTTCCTCTAGACTGAAGAATAGTATTCCACCATTCTAAATCAGCATTCTTAAAGAGATTAGAAGCATACATGATCTTATCTTCATCTACACATTTACTTATTTTTAAGACTGCTTCTGTCTTTTCTATCCAGCGCAAGGCTGAAATGGCTCCTTCATTGTCTGAGAATTCTATTGGTTTACAGGCTAAGAATTCTTTATAAGAACAACCATATGAGATGGTCCTTCTTCTTTTTGGAATTGGAGCTTGGATAAGTGGTCCGTGATTTCCATTTACACTGTTACTTGGTTCAGTGGGTGCACGTTTACTTCCGATTACAGAATTATTTTCTGCCTTTTTAATAGTGTTGATAATATATGGCATAGAATCTATGATTCCTTGGGCTACTGTGTGTTCGATAGCACTTTTATCCACTTGGTTCCCGTTATTATTGTTATTCTGGATTTCCTGGTTTACTTCGTTCGACATCTGAATTGTAAACATTTATCAGGTATTAATATCACAGAATTTAAACAGACAAATACTTAAGCATATTTATCCAAAAACGTCGATCATTGCGACTTTACTCTTTTCATATATATATATATGCATCTATTACAACTATAACTGGAATTTAAACACTATTAACTATGCATCGATATATTTATATATAGGTCATATATATATATATATATATATATATATATTAATTTATATCTATTTTAGTTGATTTTTTTCAAAGTACAAAACACACACACACACACACACACACACACACACACACACACACATATATATATATATATATATATATATATAGGGTGGGAGTTGGCTACAAAATCTATTTTTCCTACAAAGTATACAAAGTCATAAAACACCATAATTTCAGCTATAAAACATACTCAAAACCCACAAGTAACAAAGTGGAGATTACTAAAACGCCATATTTGTGTGTTTTGTGTTGTGTTTTGGATGATAAGGCTTTGATTTTCGAATAACTAACATTCATATGTTTTATGTTGATTATCATGTTGTGTTTTATATTCATAGTTCTACGATGTTGTATTTGAAGTTTTTATGGACTGTTAGGGTTTGAATATTGTGTTTTAGTGATCTTCTCTCTGTTATTTGTGGGTTTTGAGTGTGTTTTATGGCTGAAATTGTGCCATTTTATGACTTTGTACACTTTCTAGGAAAAATGGACTTTGTAGCCGAACCCCACCCTATATATATATATATATATATATATATATATATATATATATATATATAGGGAGCCGCTAAAATAAAAACCACCCCCAGTTGTAAGAACCAAGAGAACCATGCTACACCAATAAGATTATGACACGTATGCAGCATAATTTAGTAATTTGCCCTATATGTCAAATCTCTCTCTATGTCTATGTCTGTCTTTAAATGCTTTCTCACTCTGTCAAATCTCAATCTATTTCATCTCTCTCTCATCTCTTCAAAAACCAGAGATGTATCTCTCACACTCCTTCAAAACCTAATCGCTGAAGAAAACCATCACCGCCGCCCCCTTTCTTATCCCATCTCGTTTCCCATCCGGTGACATCACCACCGTCCCTTTCGCCGCCACCGCCGTCGAAGAAGCAGACTCCAACTCCGGTTAGCAGCCCTCAAACCGCCGTGTCGTGGTGGCTGTGGGGGTGGCGATTTTTCCGACAAGACAACAACCTCCCAAACTAAGTCCGGTGAAGTTGTGCATAAGGAAACAAATCCTAAGCAAAACCCATTTCCGGTGAAGGTGCGTAAGATCTGACAAGCAGGAGAAGTTGGTGAACAAATTTTTGAGGATTTCGTTATCGGGAAAGCGATGTCGTTGTCGGGAAGGCAGATTCCGGCGATGTGTTGGTGGCGGCGGCGATGGGTTTGGTGGTGTGGCGGCAGTGGTGGGTGATGGTGGAGGGTAGGTCCAATGGAGAAGGGGGAGATGATTTGCATTTGGTGTATAGTGATTTTTTATGGGTTTGATCTGTTGTAAAAAATGGGCGTTTCTTGATTTTTTGTGGGTTTGAAGAGTGAACTATGTGGGTTTGATCTGTTCTAAAAAATGGGGGTTTCTTGATTTTTGTATGATTTTTTATGTTTGGTATGGATTTGCAGGATTTTGGGTGTCTTTTTTTGGTAGATTGAACAGTGAACTATGTGGGTTTTGATCTGTTGTATTTGGGGCGGTGATGATGCAAAATAAAAACGTATATTTTGATGACGATGGCGCGGCAAGAATGGTGGATAGTAGGTTTTTGAACCTGCAACCCCACTTTGCAGCCTTTGATTATCGGAAAATCTGAGCTAAACCCCTTTTTTCAAGAATCCACACATTGTTTTGATTTTTGTTGTTGGTTTTTTATATTTCTTTCCCAGTCGATGATGATAACAATCTATCTGAGACACCTACTGATTTGCGATTTCTGGGTGCCTTTGTTTTGTGTAAAAAAGTTTTTGTAAAAAAAAAAAGTTAAAACCATAAACTTTTTAACGTAAAACGTAAATTGTGCAACGTAAAACGTAAAGTTTTTAACGTAAAACGTAAACCGTAAATTTTTTAACGTAAAACATAAACTTTTTAACGTAAAACGTAAACTTTTTAACGTAAAGCGTAAAAGGTAAACTTTTTTACAGAAAATGTAAACTTTTTAAACTTTTAACCTAAAACGTAAAACGTAAAATTTTTAGCGCAAAAATATAAAACGTAAACTTTTATGTAAAAATTTTTAACGTAAAACGTAAAAAACGACGCGTAAAAAACCGGTCGAAAAATGACGCGAAAAAACGGAGCGTAAAAACAGGGCATAAAACGTGCCGTAAAAAAACGTGTGTAAAAAACGGCTCTTAAAAAATTTTTTTAAACAAATCTTGAAAAAAAAATTATCAAAGAATCTGATTTTAAAAAATTCTTTAATAAAAAAAAATCTGATTTATAATAAAAAATAATTAATGCAATAAGACAAAAGTGTAATAAAAAATAATATAACATTAAGACAAAAAAAAAGTAAAATTACTTAAATACCCTTTAATAATAAAACATTAAAAACATAATAAGACAAAAAGAATTTTATAATAGTTTTTATTACTTTTAATCTCATCCATCCATCTTGAAGATCTAATGGTTAGAAAGTGATTCTCTCGGTTTTTACAACTGTAGGTGGTTTTCATTTTAGCGGTCCC